>BPLR01002322.1:0-51860 GCA_021605095.1 Caerostris extrusa
GTTACATGTTTCTTCAATCGTTAATACAAAATGCTCCATCCAATTGCTCAAATACATTTTGAACTTTGTAGTGAATGACACTATTGTTAATACAGTTTTCAAAATATTAACTAGCACCAAATTTAATTAATTAATTTGCAGCCTTTCCAGATGTTGCACAAGGTCTACCAACAGATGCTAGCAACTAAGACAAACCAGAAATGAATAAAACAGCTTTAAATAAAGACCGGTCTGCAAATATAGCTTAATAAAAGTGCAAGAATCAATTTCTTATATTATCGTTAATAACGAACAAACAATATTTTATCTTTGTAAAAGCAAACATATAGATTATATTTTAGTATTATTATAATTATTGTTTATTATGATATAATAACTTAATAGTTATTTTAAGTTTATTAAATCTGAAATACTTTGGTAAATTTAGGTTTATTTTCAAGTATATTTTAAAAAGGAAAATAATTTATTGATGCAGTATTAATAATTTGTTTTGTTACCCTAAACATCCAACTGTGAAGCTTGTTATTGTCGTTATTATTATTTTTTTTTATATTCGGCTACATTTTAATTGTAGAGAAAAAGTCATGCACCGTGGAACAGTAAGCTAGCCTGAAAACATCCTTTCCAAACAAAAAGTAATCCTAAAATTGAAAAATAAAATATATAAAAAATATTTAATAAAATAATTAAATGTTAATCAGAAACATCGAAAAAACAGGCAGCTTCCATGTCAGATTTTTTTTAATTTACATAATTAAGGTAAGTACACAACTTACAAAACTGGCTCGCGCTTCATTCAAATATCTGAATCGTGAATTAATTTCCTTCACACAAACAATGGAATGTTAATTATTTTTATAATGCATTTCTTTATCGTTATAATTAATTGAGTTAGTGTTGCCAACTACAATAACTTATAAAATAGCTAAAATGCAATGTGAATTTAGTTTTTTCATTAATACTAATTAAGCACTTATTAAGAATTTTTTGAACATTTAATGAAACAAAGCAATACATTGGAAATACATTGAATACACAGTAGAATTTTATTTCTAAAACCATTCTAAGAGAACTTAAAACACTGTTTAAATTCTGTGTGAGTTTTATATTCTTAAAAGACCTATCTCAAAATGAATCGAAAGGAAAATGACAGATATCACATCATATTACGCCTCAATAGAAACTCATTTAAATGTTTTCTTGAAAAGATACAATTATTTTGATTTCATACCCCAAGAAGATCTGTAAACCAAAGAAGAATCCATGCATTGAAATTCCACACAGTAATATAAATTCTTCTTTTAACTTAGACATCTGTATTTATATTATATAAAAATCAATACTGAAACTGTGTAAATATTTTTGTTAAATGAGATACATAAATATTTTTACAGGTGTAATAAATTGTTTAACATACCGTAATTTTGTTATTTTGTCGGCAACTTGTATGCTCAAATTCATCAACATCAAATATATTCTATTACTGTAAATCTAATAATAACTAAACTTTTATGATATTTAATATTATAATAAAATTTTATAATATAAACAATTTAATTAATTTTATATCACAGAAATCGTTTGTTTAATTGTATGAAAGCAAATTGCGCAAACAAGCTTACTACTTTATAAATCAGATTCAACAATAACAATTCCACTTTTTAGCAATATACAATTTGAATTTTAGCACACGCCATAGTAAATGATAATCACAATGGTGGTAAAATTGGCAGAAACCGAACTTCAGCCTTCCAATGTCAGAAATATGATTTTGAAATGCACTTACAAATGAATATTATGTAAAATTTGAGAAAGAATTAAAAAGAAAAAAGTACTCCCTTCAGAAAAGATGGTATGGGTGTAAATGTAATTAAATGAGCTTTTGAGCCAAGCAGGATGTGTTGCATTGTTCATGTCGTACCCATGCAACCGCATGTCAATATCAAAGAAAAAGAGAGAAATATGGAATAAGAACGGTTGAAGTAGAACCAATAAAGCAAAGCAGTAGAACTAAGACAAGTTTATTATTATGTTATTTCATAAAAATCATTGATTTATAAACGTTGATGTTCGATGATTTTTATATCTAGGTATATTTATTCCTTTCTTGTTTTGTATTTAATATTGAGTTACTGCGCTAAAACCGCTTCACCACGTTATCCCAATATTCGGCGGTACATATATAGTTATTGCGCAATCGTTTATTAGAAGCAGTCAGCTTCACCGCCACCCACCCGGCGCCAGAAGGATACTACATTACACCGCGTAATTTGAACGGTAGTTGGCGTCGAAGTCGCCTTGCCGTTTACCCCGGATTCTCTTGAAAGCTACGCGAATTAGGCAGATGTCAGAAATGGCACATAAATATTTATCCTAATAAAATTAAAAGATAGTTGAATATTCATCAAATATGAATAGAATGGGACGTAACTTTTGTCGACTTTATCTACATATAATAAAAAGCAAATCATGTTGTAAGATATGCTTCTCACATGTAATATGCTTCACTGCATTAGTTGCCATTTATCTTAAGCAATCAAAAGCTGCATATTCTTCAACAAACCCACAATATTCTCCCCTGAATATTTAAGTAGTTAATTTTTTGAATATTTTCTTGAATGAAATAATATACATGGGTATTATAGGTTTATTACCTAAGTTGCTTCATAATTCTTTGTTCTTAAAAAATACTCCACAGCATGCATATCTCTATATACAGCATGGTAAGATAGATATGGAGCCCATAAAAATTGTCTTTTACCATAAGAATTTTGTTATATATTATTCATTTAAGAAAACAATTTTAAAAGAATAAGGATAGACCGTTTGTAGAAAGCTGTTGGGAAATAAAAGAAGTCAGCAAACGATTTTCAAAATATCCAAAAATCAAAAGATTCTATGAACCTTCTTACTCAGCTGCTGTTTTTGTTGTGGACTTGGCATTAATGTTGTGTTTTCTCATGTCCAGCTGTTTTCTATTGTATTTAAAGCATTGCTGATTTGAATTATCAGATATTTTTGGGAAAAAATGTTGGATTGTGCCAACTGATATTATGTGTAATATATTATTTTTTTTTTAATTATTGAAAATTTTAGTTAATATTAAATAGAAGTTTCTGAAATAATATTCTTTTTAATTTTATCCATATGCAAATACCACACAATACTTTATCTTCTGTGTTGTATGTTAGTCAAAAGTTAAATTCTTTAAAAGATATAAAGCTTCCACATATATGCTTAAGTCTCACAATCATCATTTATCTTCGCAATCAAACAGCTGCATATCCTGATCAAATCCCTCTGATATTCTTGCAGAATTTTTAAGATTGACTTTTTTAATATTTTTTTTCAAAAAATAATACATTTTGTAATATGTTACTATATTTATGTAATTTACCTATTGTAATTTTGCCTTCCTTACTTACCAATATATTCATGAGTAAGTTGTGAACAATATATAATTCATTTTCTTATAAATTATTATTCTTTTACCAAATCACTTTTATATATATTCATTATTGTTCAAATTCTATTTTGAGTTTGAAAGGCATTGGTAACTTAGTGTTAAAAATAAAAATAAAAAATAGCAACGATTTTCAAAATTTCCAAAGCACTGTAAATTATATGTTACTTGAAACCTCTGAGCAGAGTTTCCCAGCTGTTGTGCTTGTTGCACTGGTATGCTGCTGCTGTGTTTTCTTGTTTCCAGCTGTTTTCTACTGCATCTTGGAAACATGAAAGGATGATTTGAACACATATACTGAGCTTGAAGAAAGCTTGATTTAAAACTTTATCTCACAAAAACGTAAGTAATTTAGCCAGTAGATGCATGTGTAATATACTTTATATTTTAATTATTAAAAATTTCTTAACATTTCATTGTATTCGTAATCTTGGGGAAAATTCTGGATGGACGAGAGGGAATCATTACCAAACATTTTCACCCATAACTTAATAGTTTTTGTTGAAATCTTCCTTTTTAATTCATGAGACTATTTTTAAAATATTATTCTTAAATTGTAACGATTATTTAAAAATGAATTTTTAGAAAAAAATACTTTTTTCAATTTTATAATTATAACATTAAAATATAAACAATATGTAAGATTATCTTCTTATATTTATGATTTCACTGAGGTCTTTTTCTACCAGTATAGATCTCTTTTCATCACATAGTATAGAGATTCTTTTTCACCGTATTAGTATGTATTTTTTATCATATTAGCACTTTTTTAGATATTTCTAGATTTTTATATAAAAATTAACTGTAAGGTACATAGATGCTCACTAATTCTGCTAAATTTAAAAACAACCTGAAGTTTTTAATAACTTCTGCTGGTTTTATCATTTTAATGAATAACACAACGTGTATCAATCCCAAACACAAAAAAACAATATTTTTTTTAAAAATCACTTTACATTTAAAACATTGGCATTGTATACTAACTTCCTATCGTTTAGTTAACTTTTCATATTATTTTTCCTTTTTCTTAAATTTTTAAACGTGTTGAAGTTTCATTTTGCTGTATAATTTCTTTGACTGTTCTTTTCCCATCGTATAAGTACTCCTTTATGATGGTTGAAAATAAGAATGACCTATTAAATGAAATCTATGATTGGCACAAATTAAAATAATTATCAATATATAAGGTCAATTCATTAGCATTTTTCCTGGCATGCTTCATGTGAAATATGTTTGTTTAATCATTATTATTTATTTTATACACCTTTATAATATATTGAAAGTGCAAATGGATTAACTACACTTAATGATATCAATGTTTTTTAATAAATGCATTTGTTGTTTTACAACATTGCTTTTAAATTCCTTCTATTAGCTCACACTCTCCCCTATATATATCTTGTTCAAATTTGCAATTATTCATGAATACTTTTTATTCCTCCACTCAATTTCAAATACATTTTTTTTAACTTGTAGTAGATGACACTTGATATTAATACAGTTTTTCAAATATTAATTTATTAATTAAATTTAATTAATTAAATTTAGTTTTAGATTTATGTTGCATGTATCTACCAATAGATGGTGCCAGATAAACTTTAAAAAATGAATGAAAATTATTTATAAAGGACTTCCTGTAATTCTAGAAAAAAAAAGAAGGAAATTGACTTTAAAAAAATTATATTTACTTGTTTTATTTAAATAAATTATATATTGTAGAAAAATAATTTTAATATTACATTGATTTCAAAGATTTATAAAATGAAAATAAAAATTATTTATATATATATATATATATATATATACTAGATCTTTATAAATAAATGTAATATTATGTATTTGATAAATAAATTTAACTAATTTGATAAATGAATTAAATTAATTTTTATTTATTTTTCAATAGTGTATGTATAAATAGAGCAATTAAAGATGGACCGCATCTGCTTTTGCGAAAATGATCTTTACATATTTTTTTTTTTCAATGGATGGAATTTTTTGAATTTTAACATATAAATAGATTGATTTAAAGACATTTTATTTTCTCTGGAAACCTTAACCTAAAAGCTTATTTTATATCTAGAAGCAGGAAGCAAATTGCTTTTTGTCATTCAAATAATTTTAACATTGTCCATAGCCTATGAGAATTGCTTTTGCGAAAAACATTTACCGTGAGATAATTAATTAATTGGTTTTCGAGAGCAATTAATCGGTACGAAAAATGCATAATTTTATTGAACAAAAAAATGATAAGAATTTCCCTGCTTGCAGAGTGAATAATAAATAACCTTATTAGAATGGAAATTGCAGATACTTGTAATCCCTTTACAGCTGCAAAAATAAGATTGCTAGATAAAGTCTACAATCTTATTTTCGTCGAGAACGTCGATTCTAATTTTGAGTGTGTTGCAAATATTAAGCTGTTGAATTAATTTCATGTATCAAATTTATGTGAAGCTGGCCACATTTTAGCCGAAAGCTTAATATAATTATTATTCGAATGTATTCTTTAAATACTTCTTCTGACGAAAGACAGGCATTTTGTTCTTTTTTAATCTGTAGAAGCGGAATTTCCCTAATTAATTTTATTGAAATTTATTAATTTTTATTCAATATGAGTATTGTATACTTCTACATTGGAATCAGTATGATAATATGTTGCGTTTATGAACTAAAAGTGTTCTGAAAGAATAGCAAGGAATTTTATTGAAATTTATTAATTTTCATGTTGCGTTTATAAATATGATAACATGTTGCATTTATAAACTAAAAGAGCTCTGAAAGAATAACAAGCATTAAATTAATAACTGATATCGAAGTTATTTTTGGAGTTAACAAACAATTAAGTAATAGGTTTTTAGGAATTTCAACAAAATCCTTTTTTTTCCCTTATGCAATTTTTCCGCATCTTATTTAATATCTTTTTTTGCAGGAATTTAATAATTAAAAATTGTTTATTTTAAATTTCTTATAAAAATTTAACTTGTGTGGTATTTTTCTTATTTTTATTTTCATTCTTTTTTTTTTACCTTTGCACTTCTATGGTTTACATTAATATTATAATGCCTTAATTAAATTATAATGTCTTAATTAAAAATCAAACATCAGTTGACAAGAAGAAACTCGGAAAGTTGTTATCAGTTACAATGTTTTAATCAAAACATCTTTTGATGAAATAAACCAGCGTTAATATAGAGCGAAAAAAAAAAAAAGAGTTTTGTATAAAGTTATTAATATATTAAAAAAAAACTGTAAAATTTTATAACCTGAAGCTATATTCTATTTTTAAAGAAACTACAGAAAAAAAAGCCACATTTTTCAATAAAGTAATGAAAAAAAGGTAAACACTTCTGTGAAAGTTTTTTTTTTTTTTTTTTTTTTTTTTTTACGTCCATCTAATCTGCTTTTTATTTTTTTAAAGAAAATTTTCAAAGTAAATTTTCATCTAACCGTCTAACTATTTTTTTTTTATACCATAATATTTATATTGAGCTGAGAAGTTATCCATAACATTCTAAAACTATTAAAAGGATTTTAAATTTGATGTGTATATAAGGAAATATCGAGATGTACTTCGATAGAACTTTCTACATCTTATTGCTATCAATTTTTCATAATGCTTTACGTTTTTATCATTCTTTATTTAATTCCATAATGTTTATGAATAATTTTTAATAATAATTATAAATTCCCAAAATATTTATTTTTCTATAGGGTTCTTTAAATGAGTTTGTTTTGCTAAAGGTAGCTTTTAAAGATAAAATTATTTCACTCTTTCACAAAAACAGTTCAAGCAACTTTCGAGAATTTTTTTTTCATTTCTGAAAATTCTTTTAAATAAATAAATATTGTCCTGCCAAAATTATACGGTATTTAAAAAAAAATCTGAGTTTAGTTTGTAACTTTTTATTAAAAACAAATTTACGTAATATAATTCGTTCCCATTATAAGTTGCTTCACTAGGAGGATTATGGAGACAAGAAAATATTTAATTAATAAAAGTAGAGTAAGGAAATGGACCTTATTACCGAGTGCCTAGCAGTCCGACAGTTGGTGCCACAGGTTTCGGGTTCGAGTCTCACAAGTTCAATGGATGTTTGTAAAGAGCTCGGAATCCACTTTAAACCGTAGGTCCCGGCTTAATATGAATGTAGGTTGTAGGGCTAACAACCTTACTCATTAAAAATTAAATATCTCCTGTACTAACCCAAAATAGTGTTAAATGTTTTTTGGGGGAGGGGTAGTTTTCAATTATATTTGACATTTTTTTAATTGATATCTTTCGAAGAGCAAAGAATTTTTTAACTTGCAAAAATATTGATTGTTCATAAGTAAATACTGCAGTTTAAAGATCGAAAATTCCATATTACGTGAAAAACGTATTTATTTTCCATAAGTTAAAAATTAATATTTGAATTCCAAATTCATATTGTTCGAGAACTAATTGATTTAAGTAAAAACAATTAGAAATGATAGAAATATTTAATAAATCTTTGGAAGAACCGTATGTGACAATTTTAAAAATCACAGCTTTTCCATCACTTCTTCAGATTGTCAGCAATAATTTGGAATGATTTGTGTGTCTCAACTCGTTCTGATTTAGCAGGAATTCTTCTTCAGATTGTCAGTAATCTTTTGGAATGGTTTGTGTCTTCCAACTCGCTCTGATTTAGGAAGAATTCTTCTTCTGACTATCGACAATCTTTTGGAATGATTTGTGTCTTCCAACTCTTTCTGATTCAGGAAGAATTCTTCAGATTTCCAGCAATCTTTTGGAATGGTTTGTGTCTTCCAACTTTCTGATTTTCTTGATTTAGGAAGAATGGTTTGTGTCTTTCTTTTCTGATTGAACTGTCCAGCAATCTTTTGGAATGGTTTGTGTCTTTCAACTTCTTCTGATTTAGGAAGAATTCTTCTTCAGATTGTCCAACAATCTTTTGGAATGGTTTGTGTTTACTTACAAGTTCTGATTTAGGAAGAGTTACAAGAGCACATTGATAAACTTACAAATTTTAATAATTTAGATATAATTTAATCAAAATTTTTGTGTTTTTGTATTCCAGCCAAATGCTGAAATATTCATTCAATTTAAACATTGTTAAATTTCGCACAATCATATAATTTATGGCTATTATGCACCCGCATCATTTCAAATTAATGTTTTAAGATTAATCTTTTCGCATGTTGTTACACAAAAATTCAAGAAATTATTGGATAAATGATTAGCTTATTGAAATGAAAATTATTACCTTCACATGAATAAGTAATGCATCAATACGGTGGCGTGGCTTAGTTTAATATTGTTAATGGTTTGCGGTAAATTAGTGAGTATTTGTGAAATAAAATATATATTATGACTAAATTAGTGTACTTTGTATAATTAGATATTGCAGATAGATTGAAAAAAAAAGACATTCTAACAAACTAAAGTCATATTTTACATACAACAAAAATAACATTATTTACATAAACAACTAAGTTATATTTTGTTTTACATGAATGAAAATGAAATTATTACCATTTTGTCTTTTATAGAATACCTTTGATATAATATATATCATTTATAAAAAGAATTTAATATTTCTTTTAAATAATATTTATTCTATACGAAGCATAATCGAAAATGTAAAAGAAATAATTGATCTATATTTTTCATTTAAAAAAATATTTTATTTATACTATCAACATAAACCATTTAACCCAATCGATAATACATATAGGCTCGTTTTTTAGAATATAAGAAAGCCATGTCTCCAAACAGACGTATCTTAATAAATATTAAATAGTATTTGTTTAAATAATGAACAAAAAAATCTGCTCTTTTGTATTTTTTATGAAAGGAATAATAAAAACATAGAAGTAAGGAAAAAAAATTTTAATGCATCTTAACATACATCTGAAGCCTAACATACATTTTTGATCGCTATACCAAGGGACATTTTCCAACAAGATAATGTTCGTTCCCATACCACTGTTGTTACCCAATGTGCTCTCTCTATATATATTAGAGGAAATGGTGAAATTTAAAGATAATGCTTTTTCTCTGATAGAAAGAAAAGATCTATTCTTAAAGAAGCAATTTTGTTTTGAAATTCAAAAAATACTTTTAAAAATAGAAAGTTGAAGGACAGATTCATAGGGTAATAAAGCAAATTTATGAAGAGTGACGTTGAAATATAAACCTTTTTGTAAGAAATATGTTAAGAATTCTGAAAAACACTTTCAAAGAAAATTTAATTTATTCCCAGAATATATATATATATATGTATCTTAGGCGAAATATGAATTTTAAGGAAGTTATTCCCTTATGTATTAGGCAATAATATATGAAAATATATACATTGTTGGAAAATGTAAAAAATCGAAATACCAGAAGAAATTAGTTCAAAAGAATGAAATTTAAGCAAAGCATTTGTCCAAGTAACCTATTTATTTGATTTTTTTAACATCACAGATTTAAGTGAGTGCGAGAAAAGCCTTTTGAAGTGAAAATGAAATTATTACATGAATAAGTCTGCACACTTTTGAATATAAGCAAACACACGCGCATGCACTGCGTCGTACAGGTGACGTTTATAATTTTGTGAGATATGGTTCCATGATGGTTGCACTTGATCAGTCAAATCAGCAACGTTCCTTGTTTGTTGTTGATGACGCTCCATTTGTCGTCCAATAATGTCTCAAATGCTTCTGGATGGGAGAAAATCTGACCACAGCAATATATCGATATTCTGTAGAGCATATTGGGTAATAGCAGTGGTATATTAACGAGCGTTATCCTATTGGAAAATACCCCCTGTTATAGCAATCAAAAATAGCAGCAAGATCAGTTTATTTACTTGTCTGATATACACATTTGCTGTCACGATGCGTGTGATAGCTACGGAAGTGTTCCTGCTGCCCTGAGAAAATTGCTTCTCTTACTATAAATCTTGATCTATGTCCAATGGGGTTTCGAAGCAGACAAATTGGCTCCAAGTGCTCACCTGGACTCGTTCTAACCCGCATACGACCATCAATAGCCCCAAGACAAAAGTGATTCCCATCTGAGAGTACAACAGATCCGCTATACAATGACCTCTATCTTCACATCACTGAAGTCACAAATGACAATGATTTGGAGTTAGTGGCATAAGCACTACAGAACATCTGTTTCGAAGATGCACCTCAAAGAATCGATTTGCATTCGTTCGCTCTGTCTGGTGTAAATTGAAGCTCAAATTTCTGCGGCAAATGCAATATCATGCTCTACAGACCTGCGGAGTATACAACGGTCGTTCCTCTCAATAGTGACCAGTGTGCGGCGAAACCTATGTCTTCTTGAGACAGTATCTTCCAGTGACCATTGTAGCCAACAATCCTGTTCAGAGGATACATCTTTACAGGATCTCTGTAGTATCACGACAAGAAAAAACAACCTTCTAGTAGGCCTATTAATCAACATGCAACCTTGCTGATTTGACTGACCAAAATCAACAGGCATGGAACTTCATCCTACAATATGACATACGACACAATACATGCGTATTTGTATGCTGCATTCAAACTTGTGGATATTACAGCGATTACTAATGTACCACTATCTCAAATTTGGTATATATTATTTTTTATTATATTAATTTCATATTTGATATATATTATTTTTATCATATTAATTTCATATTTGATATTTTTTTTCTTTTTTCATACGTATTTGAACCTGTGACATTGAAACTTGAATCAAATAAATACCGTATCTAGGTAAATTATTTGCCAAAATTTCATTATTTTAAACTAATTCCTTCTTGGTGTTGCAATTTCATTTCTCACCACTATATAAATAAACGATTTTATTTTAAAAATTAAACTTTGCAATTCTGAAAATATTTTTTGATGTTAAAAAATATAACGTTAGATGAATTAAAAACTAAAGATTAGCAAGAACAATACCTACAGATTTATGCTACTTACAGACATTTAAGACTTCCTACGGTGTCTTTTCTACATGCATAGAAAAGACGCTGAAGACATCTAGAAAAATTGATAAGAAACCACATAAGCTGACAGCTCCAATCGGCAAATAAGCTTATCAGTCTGATAGGTGACTAAATATAGAGTCTGCTACCGCGTTAGAGTGGGCGCGGTATGTCAATTAATTTTCGACGTTATCTAATAATTGTTTCGCTGTCTACCGTGGAGGGTTAGAATTACTTAGATAATGGTAAAGATCATTAGATACCAGCAAATATTAATTTGAATGTAGCATATTATGCTGAATAATTGTAGTTTATTTCATTTTAAGGATTTATCATAGGATCAAGTAATAGAGTCGTAAAGAAAATACAAAATTCTTGTAAATAATATAAGTCATTAGCAGGGTTTCGCAAATGTCAAAATTTATTTCAAAAATAAATTTCATAATAAATTTGGTTTAAATAAAAATATCATAATAAATAATAAAAATTTTTTAATTTAATATAATAATTTATTCAATTTATTATATTAATTTAATAATTTAATATAATATTTTTTAATTTATAACAATAATAAAATAATAATAATTTTTTTTAATAATTTTGAAAAATATAAATGAATATTCAAAATTGGTTTTAGTAAAATTTCAAGAGAAATGTGGTCAATCAATTATATAACAAATTATTAAATACACTATTTTGTTATTATTATGAAGAACGTTACAATTTATCTCTCATATTGTAAGATACCAACGATATGAAAAACATATTTATGTAAATTTAAAAATAAGTGGAAATTGTGAAAATGTGCAATTTTTGATGACATATATTTTAGATAAACAATAATAATGAGAATAATTTTAACCTTTAATAATTTTTTTGAGAATATTGAAAAAATTATAATTGAATTTTTAGAGATAAAACAACTAAAACCTAATGAATATCAAATTTTTTAAGATTGAACTTTTACAAAATTTTATTTATTTATTTATTTATTTATTTTTTTGCATCTTTAAAACAGTAGAAATATTGTGTTCTTGATATCGAATATACAATTCATTTATCTGCCGTGTTTTGAGGAAATAAATGAATTTTTCCTTACTATTTGAACACAAATTTAACACAAACTATTTGGAGATTTCTTAAAATAATTTAAAGTAATAACCCATCTTATTATTTACACTGTTCTTTCCTAAATTTGACATATTTTTAAATTTTTATGCTGTACATCTCTTAATATTTTTCATCAAGAAAAACATCATATTCTCTTAATGGAATATTTATATGAGTATATTTCTAATTTAGTAATGATGGTCCTTTTCAGTAGCTTTTTTTTTATTTGCTTTTTTCTCTCATTTTCCGTGTCGATCTTAAAAAAAAAAAAAAATTCGGACACCCCTAGCCTATAAAATCACGAGAATCTGCTTTTTTTACCGATTTCTTTCTCCAGGTGTCCAAAGAGTTTTGTTTTTCCTACTAGACTCGGTTCTGGAAAGCTGGAACCCATCAACTGACACCTTCTGGCAGGAAGCATAATGTTTACGTTAATTAACCTTCGCGCAATACAAGCAGATGTTCCGCGAATATCGTTTTCGTTGAAGATCTGAAAGAATGTTTTGAAGTTCTAGGGGATGCATCATTTTGCTTTTTTCAATTCCTACTATTAGTTCACACTCTCCCTATATATATTTATATACCTTGTTCAAATTTTCCTTTTACTTTTTATTCATTCATTATTCATTTTAATTTTATTTTTATTCATCCACTCAAGTTCAAATATATTTTTTTTTTTAACTTGCAGTGGATGGCACTGGATGTTAATACAGTTTTTTTCAAATATTAATTCATTAATTAAATTTAATTAATTAATTTTAGTTTTATATGGGAGAAAAAAATGTCTTATGTAAGATATCTAGCAGGATATAAATTTAGGGATAAATAGCGTCAGCGGCGAAGCGTGTAGATAGCTGGAAAAAAAATTCTTTTTTCATTCTGGGTTCTAGTAGGGAACAAAATGCAAAATGAAACATGTGAATAAATTAGTGAGTGAGATGGAAAGAGTGTATGTGAGAGAGAGAAAGTGTGTGTGAGAGAGAGAGCATTTTTTCTAACCTAGAAAGTCAATGAAAATTATTTATAAAGGACTTTCTGCAATATATGTTAGTGAAAAAAAGTAGGAATTGACTTTTAAAAAAATTTTTTTTATTTTACTTGTTTTAATTAAATATGTAAAAATAGGGAACTTTATTTATTCTTCTTGAAATATGTTCTAATAAAGAGCTTTAAATACAGAGAGGAAAGTAGTATATTCGACAAATTATATATTTGTTTGTGATAAAATAAACTTTTGAATACAGATATTGTATTTATTTTATAATCATCTGCTTTTACTGATTCAGCAGATTTATATCACATCTAGCCAATGAGAACTTTAGCATTATATGCTAAAGATAATCAATGCTTACAAATTATTACCATTACAAAGGCAAAGGTTTTGTTTTTGTAGAGTACCTGTAGAATAAAATCTTTGTAGCTTCAATTACAGAATCAAAAATTAAAAATTTCTTCCAAGAGGAATTTACATTTAAGTGAATTTAAAAAAGGAATAATTAAGACTGACTTACTTTCTCAGGAAAAAGCTATAAACTATCAAATTTAATATTAATAAGCTATAAAAATTTAAGTAACTAAATTATAAAAATTTAAAATTAATAAGTAAGTGATTAAAAATTTGGATAGAAATTAATTTACTGTTACCATTTAAAAGTGTATTTATTGAATGGTTTGTGAATTTATTGAAACAATTAAATGTGAATTTATTGAATTTAATGGATGCTTTTCTAACCGCGTCTTGCGTGGGAGTGATAAATAAAATTTTAGCATCAAGGATGACCCTTAGGTACTGATATTCATTTACAAAAGGAACTGCTTCTTGTTCAAGATTGTGACTGGAGGAATTGTTAAGTTTTTCTTCCTTTATTAAGAGAAGATCAGGTAACCACATTTAGAGGTGTTACCTTAATCTTCCATCTGATGAGATTTTCAAGAATTATATTGCAGTCTTGGTGCTTGGTAACAATCGCAGTGTCGTCTGCGTACATTGCTGTCTGATTATTGTTTGCGCGTTTAAATTTTTTTATCAGCCTATTCATTTATTGTTTTAGAAGTAAATTTTAGCATTTTAGATTTTAAAAGCACTTGAGCAAGCAAAAAAAAAAAAAAAGATGAAGTTTATTCGAATTTTAATCCAACCATCATTTATAACATAAATTTTATGTTCCCTATTAAAGCCATTCATCATTTACTAGACAACAAGGAACTTTCTACAAGGATATTTAAACATGGGAAGTTCCCCTGTAGGTCTTGTCTTTTGCAAATGGAAAACACTAACCAACCCAACGACGATGAAGTATGCTGTTGAACCACATACAGATTCATCTACCATACGTAAAGAAATTTCTGAGAATTAACAAACAGAATGCATTCGGGTTTTTTTTACAACCATTCCTCAAATTTCATTGACTCTCTAACCGTCAAAGTCATATTTGAGCACGTTTATATGCTAATGGGTAAGGAAAAGACAATTCTGATTTTAAAGCAGTATATATTACAACAACATAAAAATTAATCTATGGTAAATCAGAAAATTCTTAATTTCAGTTTTTTTTTAAGAAATTGTAATCAATTAGTTTGAAAAGCTGTCTAAAACGAATTGTATCACTGGCTATTACTATACTTTAAGTTTTATTTTAATAAAATATAAATATCCAATGTTATAAAAATTGTATTCAGTTGCTTTCACAAGAAATGATAACATCTCCTGCCATGAAAAACAGAATTAAAAAAATTTGCTAATATCTTTCAAATATTATACTTCAAATTAATGAATTATAGTAAGCAACTGCAGTAAGAGTAAAAGTATAATAAATTACCCTTCGATTAATACAAATGACAAATATTCAATTAGTTTATTAAAACACTAATTTCCTTGCTTCTATAAAGTTTCACTTTTCAATAATCAGTTTATTTATTTTTTACATTTTAACCTTTGAAAAGGGCCCATGCAAAAAAAGGAACTTTCTATTTTCAAACTGTAACATTATAAGTTAGCTAAAAGAATATATACATTAAACTTGTGTAACTTACAAAAATGGTCAATACTTCATTTAAAAAAATACTTAATTGATCAGAAACCTGATACGCTGATCCCTAGATAATTGTGTTTTCTCTACTATGTTGTTATCGTTAACGATTTCTAACCAAAAAATATTTTTTTCCGACTTAAGTGATTTTTTATATTAAAGATCAAATTACAAAAAGTAGATTTACTTTGCTTACATGCTGAAATCATTAACTATATTTAACTTCGTTCAAAGAAAATTATATGAAAATTTTGAAAACTATATTTTTCTTTTGTTTAATAAAATTGTCATTTTTGTCCATTCGTGGAATTCAGAAATCTTTAACATAAATTTGAAAAAAAAAAATTTTATTTTCCAGATATCTGCTTTTAATAAAAATGCATGAAATATTTTCTGTAAAGATTGTAAATAATTTTATCACTTAATTTTGTAACTGTTGATGGCATTGTTTTTGTTACTGAACGCAGTTGGGTTAGAGGAAAATCACCTAAATCGAACAATTCTCAAACTCAGGGTTCAACTTTGCATATAAATTTTGTTTAATTGGGATTAAAAATTAACAAAAACACTAATTTCGAAGAAAAATATTTAATAAAATTGCAATTCTTAAACCACTCAGTTTTCTATAATTTTTCCCTGTCTAAAATATTTTCTAAATTACTTTGAAGACAGATCATATTCTTTACTAAATTCAAAATCTTCTTTTTTCATTCATTGGCCACCTCCGAACAATATTAGGTCAGGAAGAAAATTAATAGCATTGACATCGTTGTCTTTTCAATTTACAGAATATCTTGGGCCCGCAAATCCCTTAAACGCTTATATTAATAGTGAGAAAACATGACTAGAGATAAAAGCATGATATTTTTAAGAATTCATCTGAAACTTTAAAATCGCCTGGACATTATACAGAATGTCTCACTATACCAGATTTACAAACCTTTAGGAAGGTTTTTTTTATAAACGAGGCAGTATCTAGACGACTTGCATACTTAGATGTCTCAGAATCTCACAACAATGTTGGGTAGGAAATACTTTTCTGAGAGTTCTCAGAAAGATTCTTCATTTCAAGTGGAAATTCGACGTGAGGGATATTCAATTCATTAATTCGATGTAGTGGAATTTTTAGATGGCTGATCACACGAACGGGGAACAAGCAGATATGTATTTAGCTTACACGACTACGGATTGCAATGGAGCGAGTTGCACAGCGTTTGTACACTTAGCTGTATCTGATTAGGCGTACTCTCAGCCATAGCCTCTTTTCCAAAGAACCGTCATGAATGAACAGTACATACTCCAGACAAGGAAAAGCCTATCTTAGGTCTGGAACAGGACTAATAATATTGACATCGACGTCTTTCCAATTACATAGTGTATTGGCCCGCAAATCCCTTAAACTCTTGTATTGTTGGTGAGAAAACATACCATAGAAGCATGATATTTTTAAATTAAAATAGTCAAAAACACACAAGATGAATGATGAAAATAAGGCAAGTAAAAAAAAAAGTGTTGTCCAAAATAAATTTATTTCTAAGCTATTCTCTATAATTAAGAATTAAACAATTAAATGCTTGTTTAAGAGCAGAAAGAATAGAAATTCGAAAGGAAAACAGAAATTTATTTACATAACAAAAGGCAATAATAATTACAGATGAAAAAGTTTCCAAAAGAGTTTGAAGAAATTGAAAGAAATACCGACTGGGAATTGGTACAGAGTCACGCCATCCAAAGATTACTGGAACAGAATGCTAACCACTTCACTAATCTGTCCATGGAGTTATATTAGCATTGCGCGAAAGCCCTTTGAATTAATGAGGAAAAAGTAAATATAGCTAGACAAATTTTGAATGTATGTTATTTGTGTAAGGGAGGTCATTATGAAAATCTCTGGCAAGCTTAAGAATAAAGATAAGTAGGTCAAGAGAATGCTTAATGTCGTCATTTCTTGTAAAATCAGGGTAAATCAGAAATCATTTTTGCAATTTTATTTTGCAAGATATTTTACAATTAAATGACACTTTGGCAGCAGGACCCCAAACTGGGCATGCATATACTAAATATAAATAATTAGAAGGAGAGGGGGAGATTTCTAAGGAGAGGAGAGGAATTTCTGTTAATAACTGGATACAGCATGTGAAGTCAAATGTTATATCTTCTTTTAATATTGTTAAGAGGGAAGTATATGCTAGTCTTTTAGCTGATACTAGCGCATATAAATCGGCGTTTCTCGGCTTCAAAAAATAGAAAAATTATTAACACTTTATATAGAAAAAGTTGGTAAACATCGATAATGATATACTGCCAGCAAACTTTTCTATGGAATTCGGAATTCTAATGCAAAAAACATATTAAAAACAAATTTAATCGCGTTTAATTTTAAAGGCCTAATTACTATCAAAAATAAAAACAATAAATAGAAATTATAACAAAATTGAATACAAAAATAGTTTTGATGTTCATTTCCATTTGTAATTCTTTAACAAAATAGTTGGAGCCATCGGGGTGGCAATAAAAATTAGTTTTTTATTCAATTAAAAAATTACAAAATAAAAATTTCTTAGGAATTT
The DNA here is from genome assembly GCA_021605095.1 of Caerostris extrusa. NCBI lineage: Eukaryota > Metazoa > Arthropoda > Arachnida > Araneae > Araneidae > Caerostris > Caerostris extrusa. The sequence goes on from BPLR01002322.1 coordinate 18,125, forward strand.
TCTTCTTTTTTATCTATATCTGGCGATAATAATAACTGAAGAAATGGCCGTATTATATACGGATCCATATCCAAGATTCAATGCAGAATACATCAAATCTACGATTCAGGAACGGTCCGTAATTCTCCTAGCTTCGGATCGCTGTTACTCCCTATTGATGTCTCGGCTGCCAATTCTTCCATGACACTTGTTACAACATGGACGTTGTTCACACTCAAGGATAGCCCACTGTTTCATGGATGATCCTCCAAACTTCCTATTTTCTCAAAAAGCTTGTACTAAATTCAATATCCTATTCAATGAAATAGGCTTTTTGGGGCTTTTTCTCCTTGCGAAACTTTCACGATGCAACTGTTGTGGATTCACCATTCTTATAGAAAAGTTTAGATACCAATGGTAACGATAGCATGCTGCCGGGATCGAATGACAAATCAATTTCCAGCCAGATATTTTATTGCTAGCCTAATTTAAATAAAACTTTTCAATATGATGTGTGAGCGCCCTCTTTCGGTTATATTTGGAATCATTTTTATGCAAGAAAAATAATCCGATGTCACTCTGATCATTTTTTCAGAGCATTATTTCTTTTACTACAAATTTTTGAAGTTCGCACAAATTTAGGACGCACCCTGTAGTTTCAGAAATTTAATTTTTATTTTACTGTGAATTTCATTTGTAAAATGAAAAAGGATTGTTAAGAGAATTTGTAAGAGTGTAATTTTTCATTGAAAAGTGCGATTTAATTAAAAGAATTGATTAATAATCGTTACTAATTTTTCGCTATACACCAGTTAAAAAAAATAATTCATAGTAAAATACATAGAAACATGCATATAACATTCATAGAGGAACTGTTACAGTTTTTAAGTGTATTTCTCATAACCCCACGGCGGCCTGATGGCCAATTGACTAGCGCTCTGACCTTTGGTTTCACAGACTTCAGGTTCGAATCATGGAGGTGGCATGGATGTTTGTGAGTGGATCGGAATCTCCGTTAAAACTGTAGGTCCCGGTCTAATTAGCCTAAAGTGTCATAAAATGACAGTAGAGTGACAAACACGACACCTAACACGATGAGAAAGGCTACGCATCCCTGTGCCTATCAACTGCCGAACATTCAGAGACAGGAAAATGAATTATAGTCAAAACTCCAGATAGTACAACAACGAAAAAATAGCGTCAACCATGAAAAATTCGCCAACCACATACGAAAGTCGCCAAATTTGCGTAAAACCTAATTGGGTTATTTTTTAACGAATATTGATCCAATTTTGAAACTTCTTTCAGTTGATCTAGACTTTGTATTAGAAGTATCCTGACAATTTTGGTAAAATTTGAATATAAATTGAGACTGTGCATAGTCGAAAACAAACTTTGAGAAATATATATATATATAAATGGCACCAATATACTTTTGCTTTAGTAAATTGATTAACTAGATATTAGATAGGTTAAAAATAGTAAAGTTTGGAAGTTGAGTATATTTTCAGGTGAACTGGACAGCAACTGTCTCGTCCGCATTAATCTTAATTTTCCACCTGGTAAGCCAAGCTTCTAATGTATGAATATAATTTTGAGAATCGTTTGATAAAATAATAAGTTTATGAGATTGAACATCATACAGGCTAAGAGTGACTAAGTTAATTTTAGGAATGTCGTTGATAAAAATGTTGAAAGTCTAATTAGCAAATCCTGTGTTATATCTGCGTTAATGTGTCTGATAGTAGACAAGTGATTATTGATTCTAATCATAAAATTCCTTAATTAAAATTTATCTTATTATCCATTTAAAACTTAAACCTTATCTTATTATCCATTAAATGAAATTCCTTTCTTTCGGTACAGATGAACCAACATAGATACCATTATTTGCTTTTGAATTAACCATCCTTTGTGTTGATACGTGATCAAACGTTTTAATACCCAACGACTACCGTTACATCTGTGAAGAACCCGTAACCTCTGGAAGGTACCCCTGTCCCCCCCCCCTCCAAATCTGAACTGCTGTAAAGAAGAAAAGAGCTGTTTGCATGTACAGTAAATGCAGCTTTGGGAAAATTCGATCCTGACGAATCTGAATTTAGCCGTACTTTGCACGGTACGATACTAACCTTTTAATTTTCATCATATTATTTCTGATTGCTTTTTGAATGTCCTTTGTAATAAAATTTCTTTTATTCTAAATTTTTATCTTCGTTTTTTGGATATAACTAGATCATTATAATAATATTTTCTTCATTATGCCAACTGTTTAATTACTTAGTTAACTTTATAAAACTTTCCTTTTCAATTTTTTATATGATTTAAAATTCAGATTCATTTTATTTATACAAAGAACATTTTACAGATCACTATAACAAAAAGTGAAAAAGATTGCCCATAAATTTTAAGAAAAATATCACCAAAAAATAGAATTGGCTATTTTTCAAAATGCGTTAAGAATACTGAATTACGGGATAACGCCAAAAAAAATTTAAGAGAGCTTAAAATTATGATAATTAATAATGATGTACATATTAAATTTCAATCTTAGTTGCAATTCTTCTATGATTACATAGAAAATTATTATAACTCTCAAAACATTTGCTCAAGCTTTAGTATCGCCATCACAGAACTGCGCTACACGTCCGCAGTTTGTTACTCGATCCTTAGCTCTGAACCGCTCTTTTGATGATATTAAAAATATCCTCAAAAACTATACTCATCTTATTGTACACAAAATAGATATTTGAAATCTTAAAACTGGAATTTTAGTGCAGTGTTTCTCACCAAATAGCAAGAATTTATTACAGTCAGTTACCCAAAAACACATCACAACTATTCCCAAGAAAATGAATCCATGCATCTTAATCAGGAATCTACTGGCAGATTTCGAGTTCTTTCTTTTCACGGGGTAGGGCTGTCAGCCCTATGCTCAACTACATACAGTCATGTAAGACTGGGACTTATAGATTAAACTGTATTCCGAACCACTACAAATATCCATGTCCCTGTCAGAACTCGAACCCGAAACCTGTGGCACCAAGGGCTAGTCATTCAGCCATGAGGCTCAAATGCTACCATTACTAATGTTAATATAAAAGAGAAAAGTTAACCATGAGTATTAATGAAACAGTTGTCCAACCATATTTTCATGAGAAAATTAATAACATCATGAATCAATTATGAGTAATTCGATCAATCAACTTTCATACTGCCGAACAACTTTCATACTGTATCTACAACTCTTTTGAAACTTTCACCATTTTTGTAACTTTTTGAACTCTTTCCATTTGAACAGTAACAGTACATCGTCTAAGAACTTTTTCTCCGCACTTCATTGCTGGTAGTTACCTGTGATAGACGCAGGTTATGTGTTTGCAATTTTTAATATTTTTATATATCTATATCGTTAATTGTAATGTTCCCAATAAAAAATTAGGAAAAATAGTTGATAGAAAAATAGAATTGACTACATCCCAACCATCTGGATACCTCCTCTACGGTTCGTTGGACTAGAAAGGTAATATAAATTTTATGCAAAATTTTCTAGTTTAGCAGATTGTTTGGTGAAGTAAAACAAAACAAACGATTTTTGCCTAAAAAAATTGTTTTGTTTGAAATTCATTTGATTCAATTACTGTTGAAGAATATAAAATTCATTCACCAAGATATTTCAGTATTCCATATTGCAAAACATTACAATAGTTAACGCTAAGAAAGGCTTAAGTCACCCCTTCTCTATTAGCATCAATAGCACAGTATATGTTTTTACTACAAGAATCATATGACAAAACAATAAAATTCATGGAATAGTTTGATTTTCAAAAAACAATAAAGCACGAATTATTGTGTTATCAAATTACGATTCTCCATCTATTTTATATACTGATAATAACCTAATTTTATTTAAATTTCACCAGAACAGCAAAATATTTTCTATGATTTCTACTTATTCATCTCCTGCAACGGATATTGTAGAAATCTGCTAGAAATATCTTCAATTATTACAGCACTCAAATTTGAAAAAATTTTAATAGTAGCTGATCTGAACACCCACGCTTTAAAATGGAGCTATCACGATAAAAATAATAGATTTGGTTTGTAGCTCTACTGTCATTTTTTAACACATTTTAGGTTAATTAGACTGGGACCTACATTTTAACGTGGATTCTGAACCACTCACAAACATCCATGCCCCCACCAAGATTCGTGCCTTACGCCTGTGAGTACCAAAGGCCAGTGCGCTAGCCAATTGGCCATCAGGTCACTAAAGACAATAAACGAAAACGCGTAATAAATATTTTAGCACAGTATATAGCTTTTCTACTTAATAAAAGAAACGCAGAGCCTATGTTATAGCCAGTCTCAGATCCAGAATTTGCCAAAAATGGGAATGAAATGTGCGTGAAGAGTAAGCTATGAGTGATCAAACCAAATATCTTTTCTGAACTCATAAATCTCACATATCTACATTTTAAAACATCCTATGGAGAACACTACAAATTTGTTAAATTTTCAAAATACTGAAACAAATTTTGCACTTTCCTAACAAACAAGAATTAGAAGTAGCGACATAAATTCTACAAAGGGAAATCTTTAACTCTTGCAGACATTCCTATGACAGTAAAATTATATCTGCCACGTCTGAAATTTCTTAGTGAAATAATGAGCTAGACGTAAAAACAAGAATTAAAAAGCCCATCAGAAGACGATTACAGACAAGAGAAGGCGAGGACCACGAATCAAATTATTTACTCTAGAAAAGAGCACTTGACGTGCAACTATTTCTTAAATACAAGTGGAAACATTTCTGCACACAAAAAATTCCTGTTTTCAAAAGCCTTTGTAGCGACAAAGTTTGTGAAGTTCAACATTTCCCATAAGAAACACTTTGCATTTGTAATTTGCTGAATTCAAATATTATGGAGTGAGTTAAGTTAGAATTTGAGGTTATGAAAGAGTGTATAATAGTAATAGTTTGGAGTAATGCAGTGTATAAGAGTAATTTATTTTCTCTGCTTATTAAAGAATAAAGATTGATAAGAGGATATATTTTACAGAATTATGCGGTATTTTTGCTTAGGGTAAGGATATTTTTTTACCTATAAAATATATGGGTATTGTTATGGGGAGAGTGGGGATTTTTTTAATGTAACATTAAATGAGTCATATTTCGTTGTGGTTTTTTTTCAAGTGTTTTGATGATATACTTTTAATCTTATGCTCGCGACCAAAGGACATGTCAAAAATTTTATGTAAACATTATTAAAAATAATTTTTATTCAAGAAATAGGAAAAATTACATTAAAAAGTTCCTTCAAAATATTAAATGCTTCACAGAATATCTTTCGCGTCTTGCTAAATGTAAGATAAATAAATGTAAGAAAAATAAATGTTAATAATAATTAATAATAAAAGATAATATAAAATAAATGGTTATAATAATTAATACTGAAAGATAATATAAAATAAATGCAAAAATAATAATATAAAAATCAAAAAAAAAAGTATAGAAGTAATAAAATCACAAAAAGATCAATAATCTTATTTGACAATGTCAGACAAAAATGGGGGCGTGTATATTCCTATTTAAATTATTCTTTCCCTATTTAAATTATTCTTTTAATTCACTTTACTGATAAACTTTTGTGCAATATAAAGTTTATATTCTGCATAATATTCATATTTTTCAATCCATAAATGTAATTGGACTCAAACACAAACTGGTAAAGATGGTAAGTAATTTTCCTGCTTAGTTAAAAATTTATTTATTAAAAATTATTTTGTGAAAAATAAGAAAAATATATTAAAATTTTTCCAAAATATTCATAATTTAAAACAGTTTTATATAAAATATAGGAATTGTTTTTAAATAATATAACTTAAAGTTTCATGTAATAAAATAAAAGTAAATATTCATTCACACAAAATAAAAGTTTACAAAATGTAAGATAAGAAATCATAAATGTAGAAAAAGCATAAAATCAAACAAATATAAAGATACCATCACAAAAATGCCTACAGTCTTGTTTCAATTGACAATATCAGACAAAACTGAATGTCATGAAATATATTGCTTATTTAAATAATTCATTTCGTCTTTGTCAATAAAATGCTGTACAATATAGAAACTGTTATTCATCTTATCCACTATTACAGACGGTATTGGATTCGTGCTTACAAAGTTTAAGATAACATTTAATGGTTCCATGGCTAGTATAAAATCGACCAATAAAGATTAGTGGAAAATATTTTTGTGTCAGATTATGTTCGAAATAGTTGGAGATTGATCAGGTTGTATATACATTTAGCATTCCACTTCTTTGTCTTTAATTTTGGGGAACTTTGTGTTCCACTAATGCTTGTCACGATAAATTCGCTAAAGGGTGATGGACTTACAGGGAAATCCTTGAAAGGTTATAGTATGGCAGAAATCGCGTATACCACCTATCAGATGCTAAGACTTTGTGCACATGCTATCCTAGTCGATATTGAGTCTCTTAGTGTTTGAAATCAATGACTGAAATGGACTGCTTACAGTTTATTTCTGCTTACTGGGAAATCTTTTAAAGGTTATAGTATGGCAGAAATCGTGTATACCACCCATCAGATGCTAAGACTTTGTGCACATGCTATCATAATCGTCAACAAGTCTCTTAGTGTCTAAAAGCAAAGACTCAAATGGCCTCTACCAGTAGATTCGAATCTTTTTATTATTTTCTATATTTTAATAACAAATCACATAAAATTATTTTTGGTCCGAAAAAAGAAACCAAAAGCAGATTAAAAGAATTATTTAACAGTTAGCACATTTAAAACTATGTCAGTAAAATTTGCGAAGGTGTTGACATTTTTAAAAGCATGACATTTTATTACTTTATAAAAATATTAACCTTCAACAGAAAAGAAGAGTTCTTTTACAAAAGATTTTAAGCCAAAACAGTGGATGAAAAGATTGCTTTTATTGAGCATGATTGATTGCCCACTGCGGCTCTTTTTAGCCATTTCCAGGAAAGTAATAGAAACCCCGAAAACTGATCAATCTAGCTTAAAAGCAAATAACTCATTTTTAGACATTTTCAAAACTTTCTTATTTAACTTTATGATTTGACATTCATTGATTCTAATTCATATTTACTCATATCTGTGATAAAAAACATCAGATTACAGAAGATTTATTTACTTCTAACAATGCAGCCATTTTTAATAAATTAGTCGACATATTTTATTCAATGAAATCAAATAAGCTTACTAAGAAATAAAACTGGACTTAATAAGCATAATATATATTTTGATTTAATATAAAATGTAACATTATTTTTGAAATGTTAGATGCCATAAACTCAAATATACAAAAGATTTGTTTTTAATTCTATAAAAATGGTTCACTGATTTAAAAAAAAAAATTTATAACAAAAATTCATTTTTATCAAAATTTAAAGGCATTTTGTGCATAAAGTAAATGACTAACTATTACAGGAATTCAATTGAAATTCAATATGAAAATGTAATGGAAACCTTTTCAATTCTTTAGCGATATATACTTGTTTTTAAGTATCATTAAATGTCAAGATTCCATGAATATTTTCTACAAAATTTTAATAAAAAAAGTTTTTAAAATTTGAAATAAAATCTTCGAAAAATGTAAAGAACGTTTATGTCGAAAATAGAATAAAAAAAATTATGAGTTAAACTTTTCTTGAAACATTAAAATCTTAATAAGATAAAATCTATAACATTTATTATATATATATATATATATATATATATATATATTCTTTTCTGGGATTAGTAATTTGCATCTATAACATAATCATTCGCTTCTATCGAGATTTGACAGCACGGTTGCTTCGGAAATAGAGATGTAAACAAATATAGTATGCAAATTTTTTTATTGATGAACAATATGCGCAGTGATATCATATGCATTCATATCATATATTATATCATATATCATATCATATGCATTCATATCATTATACATTCTACATTTTTTTGTTCATAAATTGTTGAGAATGTGTTTTGTTGAGACCCAAAACAACCGTCTACTCCCAATGTACATTATACATTCTACATTTTTTTGTTCATAAATTGTTATATGTGTTTTGTATGAGATCCAAAACAACCCGTCTACTCTCAATGTACATTATACATTCTACATTTTTTTGTTCATAAATTGTTGAGAATGTGTTTTGTATGAACCCAAATGCGTCTACTCCCAATGTACATTATACATTCTACATTTTTTGTTCATAAATTGTTGAGAATGTGTTTTGTATGAGACCCAAAACAACCCGTCTACTCTCAATGTACATTATACATTCTACATTTTTTTGTTCATAAAGTGTTGAGAATGTGTTTGTATGAGACAGGCAAAACAATCCGTCTACTGCCAATGTAGCCCGTAAACTAAAAGTCTTTGGGCACAGCTAGTTTACAGAACAATGTGATCTGTCCATTCTGTAACCCAATAAATTTGCTATATCTGAGAATGATAATAGAGTATCCACCTATTTATCGAATTCCGAGATGATGTATTAGATCTGAACCAATAATAGGGTGGGGCTCTCTAACTCTTTAGTTGATATTCCTAATGGTAAAGGTTATCAACTGATAGGAAAAAAAGAGGCATCATTCATAATCAACTGATATACAATGATTTAAGACATTTATACATAATATTTCATAATTTCGATTGAAGTTTTCTCATCAAATCATTATCATTACATGGTTTGCATAAAATATAAAATAATTGTACAAAAAGAAAAAAATATTTATTTACACAATATATAATTATTGCTTAATAAATTCTAATTATTGATGTATCATTAATAAAGAGTCGATCTGCTTTGGCCTTCTATACAGATACATTGCAGACATTGCTATAAAAACTTTGTAGCGATTGCAACAAAGTGTCTAATAAGACTCGGAATGTCTCAGATAACTTTCCTCCAAACAATACTCAAACATGGAACAATTTTTTTTTTTTTTTTTTTTTACTGGAAGGATCCATAGAAAATTTTTCCAATGAGAGATGAACTTTTAAGTGTCAGTCCTAAAATGCTCGAATTTTTTGCTAACTGTTCTACAATGGAACAATCTCAATTTGGAACGAAACTTTCCAGTAGTTTCACCTGTATTGATCACACCATCTACTTCGAACTAAAAAAGAACTTTGCAGCTTATAGATTATTCATCACATTTATTTTATTCAGTGTAAATAAAAAGAGATACTGACATACAAAGCGTTATCCTTTAAAAAAAAAAATTTAAGTAGTTGGTGTTCTCTTCTGCGAATATTTAGTTAAAAGGAAAATAAGGTAAGATCATTAGAGTGAATTTTATCGATAGTAAATAGATAGTAGCACTTATGTTTATGTTTTTTTGTCGGTAGTAGTATATAGGAAAAAAAAAATAAATATTTTAAATCTATCTTTTAAATCAGGGGTCTCCAAACTACGGCCCGCAGGCCAAATCCGGCACGCCAGTGTCATCAATCCACCCGCTACAGCGAATAGTTTATTGTTGCTGTAATAAGTTGGATAAAAAAAAAAAAACACAGAATGATAATAATTCGATTTTATTGACTTGCTAGGTAAAGCTCAATGACAAGCATAATACGCTTGGAAAATACGCGCTAACAAATAATTGAAATGAATCCCACTAACATTATAAACTAGTGAACATCCCGCGGTCACCCTCGATAGTTATGTTGGGGTAAAGAGTATCGCATATGTATGTATATCGATGTTTGTGATGTATATATCCTGAACCGAACATATGATTTTTATCCAGAAAATCCCTCAGGAACGGAAAAGCTAAATTAACGCGAATGAAACTGTGGGGTATCCCCTTGTAAAAAAAAATACTAATGAGATTTGTGTAATTATCACTGACAATAGTTTGTAGTTAGCAAGTATATGCTCGTTCAGAGCGCGTGAACTTGGCGACTGGTCTAGAAATTATAGATAATGGCAGAAAAATTACAACTGTTTTGGCGTTGGACTTACTGGCGTAAACAGTATGGCTCTAAGGCTGGAAAGTTTGAATACCCCTGTTTTAAATAATGGTTTAAGATTTATTTTTCAATATAGTAGTTTCCAATAACCTTAAATGAAATCTTAAATGGGTCTTGATAAGTTTAAATGAAAATATTTGCTAAATTTATATTAATTATTATTATTATTATTTATTATATTAAATTTATATTACATTTTATATTGCATTTCATTAATAAATATATAGACATCATCCAGTTCTGTCAGATCATCTCTCAAGATGAAATTAACTCCCCACTGAATTATTGTATGCATTGCAGCTTTGGCATACAATAATGGTTTTACCATTACTAATTTCAGCGTTTAATGTGTTATAGCAAGCCACAAATTAATTCTTCTGCTTTGAATTTTTTAAGCATTTCATTATTTGTTTATGCATTTTTTTTTCGTCTATAATTTCCAAAAAAAAAAAAAAAAAAAAAAAGTAAACATTTTCATCATGTTTACTTTTGGGGGTTTATTCTTATCGTTTTCATAAAGTGTTTTTTTAATGTTATCTTGAAATTGGTCATCATAAGCGTTTAAGCATTATTTTATTATTTCAATGGCAGATTATGAACAGTTACAGCAATAAAAAGAACAACGAAAAATAAAAAAGAACAGAGAATACATCAAAACATGCTGAAACAGAGTGCATTAATTTAACATATCTTCCAACCTCCCAATATCGCTCGGCGAGAAAAATCTTGCTCAGAGCAGGACAGTGCAGTAGATGCATGGAGTCCAGGCCTCTCAGAGCTGCACAGAGTGCATATCGGGGAAGGAACAATTTTAAATCTGTAAAGATGGTTTCTCAGGCAGCCGGTTGTCAAATTAGCCTCTATAATAGTAAAGACATCAATATCCTTCTCACACAGCAAATGCTCTGTGCGCTTGATTGAGACAGTCCACCGGCATTCCAATGTAGCTTTTAAGCTTTATAGAAATTGATATATATTTTTTTCCTTTATACAATCAATTCTACATTAACTTTGATGCTAAAAATTATTACTCTAGTATCTCTTAAAAATTTCCGAGTTTATGTTATGCAGGTTTTTAAAACATTAATTAATTAAAATAATTAAATTTATTTTATTTAATTAAATTTAATTAAATTAATAAACATATTTTAACATGTTTATTAACGTCTCAGTATCGATACAAAATATAATAATAAAAGGAAGTAAAAGTTTATCAGAATTAAAAATTTTACTAGAGTTAATCTAATCATGTGATACATTCTGCCAGAACTAGGTGATCTTTAAATGTCATATTAATGAAAAGTAATATAAAATTTAATATAAATTTGACATAATAAATAATAATAATTAATGTAAATTTAAATTTAATATTAATTAAATTTTTTATTTAAGATTATCAAGTTTAAAAAGTACTATATGAAAAATAAATCTTAAACCATTATTTAAAAGATGGTTTTATAGTAAATATTTATTTTTTTTTTTTCCTACATACTACTATCTAAAAAATACTAACTAACATAAACATAAATATAAGTATAAATACTACTACCGACTTCTTCTAAATATCACATTAATAAAATGTAATATAAATTTAACATCATAAATAATAATAATTAATATAAATTTAGTGAATATTTTCATTTAAAATTATCAAGTTTGAAATTACTATATGGAAAAATAAATCTTAAACCATTATTTCAATGATAGATTTTAAAATAAATATTACATTTGTTTTCCTACATACTACTACAGAAAAAAAATATACTAACTAATATAAACATTTTTTTTTTATTTCTAATGCAGCTGGCAAACACTTAGATATCTTGTTCTTCGATGCCTTAAGGCAAGCGCTGCACAGACGTTACTCACTTTGCATTGCCCAGGTGGAGCGTGTAACTTGAATATAAGCCACGGAGTGACAATGCCCCCGCAACGCTCTGCGATCCTCTTAGGACCGGAACCTACGATTTAAAGGGGATTCCAAACTACTACAAACACCCATGGAACCGCCGGGATTCGAACCCGATACCTGTGGTACCGAGCGCCTGAGCGCTATCTACTCAGTCATCAGGCCCCGCTAATATGAATATAATATAATATAAATACTACTGCCGACTTCCTAACGATAAATTTCAATTTGAATTCGCCTTATTTTCACTTTCTTTTAGGTTATGATACATATTTGTACATATTTTAAAATAAATATGAAGCTTCATGAGTATTATTCACTATTTGCTATTTTTCACTTATTATAAGGTCTTTCTTGTGGGGGGGGAAATCTTTTCAAACTTTTAATCTTTAAAATTTTCAGTTTCTTGACTTAAAATTTTTACTTCCTTTATTAATACGCTTTTATTAGTTTCACCTGTATGTTTGTTTGTTTGTTTGTATGTATGTATGTAGCTGACTCGTTGGGCTCGATTTTGCCCTACTTTAAGCGATCAGATTTAATTTAAACGTTGTAGACTTATTAAGGACCGACGACACTAAAATATTTTGATAAATGTATTATCTCATCATGATTAGGATCGCCAGGATTACTGATTAAAACACACAGCCTTTGAAAAGTCATCTTGATCGGAGCATCATTTTTCCCCTGGAGATCTACTTCTCCTCATACACACTATATAAGCTGCAAAGAAACATTTACAGACATCTTTCAGATATTCAAACCTACGTGGGACAGCGGCACAAAGGATAACGCGCCTGATTACAAGATTCCCTGTTCGAATCCTGGCTGGCTCGACATATTCGCATTTAGTCTTTGTTTTACTCACAATTAAATTATTGTAAGAACCAGTCCTCCGTGCCGGGACCTCATTTAAATATTAAAGTTTAAAAAAAACGCTAAAAAGTAAATAAATTAATAGTTTAAAAAACACGCTTTTAGAGTTAATCAAACTAAAAAGTAAAAAATAAATTAATATAAAAAAACTAAAAAACACGCTTTTATAGTTAATCAATCCATTCTCTGCATTTCGGAATGAAACTAGTGAAAAATTATAGCGATTGATATCGAGTACCCCAAGCTTTTAGAACAGTGACATTCATTTTCTCGTCAGTAATTTTATTCATATGTTAACAATTATTTTTTTACTTTTTGGATTGATTAATTCTAAAAGCGTGTTTTTAGTTTTTTTAAACTATTAATTTATTGCTCAATTAAGAAATATTTTATAAGATGTTATACATTTCATAATATATTATTTAAAAGGGTTTTCACATAAATAAATTTTGTTAAAAAAACTTCAGAGAAATTAACAAAAATGTTGATGTAATTATAAACTCTCGATTAAATAGAGTTATATACATACTGGAATAAATTTTTATTGCATTTATTTCAATAAATATATTAATTTCAAGCTTCTAACGGTATATTTCATTACGAAAAGCACATACAAGGGTTTGAAACTTTGAAGTTTGTAAATCATCAGATGATAAACGCCAAAAAGGACGAATATTCTCCTTACTTCATAAATAAAAATTTCATAAGAATTTTTTTTTAATATTTTAAAGAATTCCTACTTAAAAGTTAAAAAGTCATAATATTTTGAGTCAATTAAATTCATTTAATTTTTATCTACTCGAAAAGTCTTGTATGAAACAAATATATCTATGTACATTACTTTTTTAATATAATCATCTGAAAATAAAAATAAAATATTTTGCTAATTTCAAGCGATTTTCAATACAGCAAGATTTAGCAAAAGAAGAATATTTAATATTTGCCGAAAAAAATTATTTTTCTATTCCTATACAAATTTCGCCTTGATTTCTGACGTTATTTTAATTAAAAATTCAATTCTTTGCAAAAATTCTCGGAATAGCATCTGAGTAAATCTCATCCTTTTTTTTTTTTTCTTTCTTTCGTATGGTAGTAGTGCGTGGCTACAATGAAAGAAGAGTGATTTAAAATTTAGAATATTCTAAATTCTTATCTCTTGTGCTCATTTTGAGCATTTTTTTTTTTTTTTTGTGATAGTTTTCTAAGAAACGCCTAATTAATCCCATGTGTATCTCTCTGGACAAAAGAAAGCAGAATGCAAATCAAAATTATTGTTATAATTAGAATTTTTGCGTTCATTTTTCTATAAAAGAAAACATTTTTTTATGGCTGCAGATAAGCTATGAATTGTTTTACTTTTTGTCAAGTTAACCACACTTTTATACTTTCTGGTAGCATTGATCCATGTATTGATTCCAGTACATGGATCAATGCTACCAGAAACCAGTTCTTTAAAAACAATACAATTCGCACACATTAAAATCGTTTTTTTTTCTTTAAGTTCTAGAGTTATTAATTCAAATATAATGTTCTTCAGAAATAATCATGTTAGAATTTTTTTGTTACTTGTCTGCAAAGAAGCTCTTATTGAATTTAATTAATTTTTATGGTGATTAATTCATAAGCTATGTCTAAATGTCCCGTTGGGATATTCAATCCTTTTTATTGATTACACTTTTATAATTGTTTATACTTTCTGAATTGTTTAGTTCAAAGTTGGCTTTAATTCGCCAGGTATCTAAAAATAATTAGTAAGCTCCATGGACCACTAAAAGATCTAGATCTATTTTGAATGACAAAATTCTAATCCAAGTACTATTTACATTGCAATTAGAAGTGGATGTTGGAAGATGCATTTTTTTCCTTTTTGTCAAGTTAACCACACTTTTTATACTTTCTTTTCCATACATTGATTCACTGATCCATACATTGATTCACTGATCCATACATTGATTCACTGATCCATACATTGATTCACTGATCCATACATTGATTCCAATACACTCATATGCTATGGTTTGTTCTTTAAAAACGATTCAATTCGTACACATTATAATCACTTTCTTCTTCAAATTCTAGAATTGTTATTTCATATGTAATGTTCTTCTGAAATAACCATGTTGTGATTTATTTTTTTTTTCTTTTCTAAAAAAAGCTCTTTTTGAATTTATTTAATTTTTATGGTAGTTAATTCATAAGTAGTGTCTAAATGTTCCGTTGTGATATTCACTAATTATTTACTATTTTCTTTGTTTATGCTTTGTGAATTGTTAAGTTCAGAGTTTGGCTTTAATTCGCAACTAAAAATAGCTAGTATGTTCTATGGACCTCTAAAAGACCTAGCTCTATTAGGATGACAAAATTTTAATCGTAAGTAATATTTGCATTGCATTTAGAAGTGAATGTTGGAATATGAATTGTTTTACTTTTTGTCGAGTTAACACATTTTTCTACTTTGTGAAATCATTGATCCGTAGACTGATTCCAATATATTCATATGTTATGGTTTGTTCTTTAAAAACGATACAATTCGCACCCATTAAAATCGCTTTCTTCTACAAGCTCTAGAGTTGTTACTTCAAATGTAATGTTCATCAGAAATAATCATGTAGCGTTTTTTTTTTTTTTTTTTTTTTTTTTTTAGTTTTTTAAAAAAAATGCTCTTATTGAATTTACTTAATTTTTAAGGTAGTTGATTCATAAGCTATGCCCGTTATGATATTCACTCCATATTTATTATTTTTATGTGTTTATGCTTTGTAAAGTGTTAAGTTCAGAGTTTGGCATTAATTCGCCAAGCATCTAAAAATAACTAGTAAGTACTATGGACCTCTAGAAGACCCTAGCTCTATTTTG
Organism: Caerostris extrusa; assembly: GCA_021605095.1. Classification (NCBI taxonomy): domain Eukaryota; kingdom Metazoa; phylum Arthropoda; class Arachnida; order Araneae; family Araneidae; genus Caerostris; species Caerostris extrusa. Next base: position 33,766 of record BPLR01002322.1, read on the forward strand.
ATAGACACAATTCTAATAGTAAGTAATATTTCCATTACATTTAGAAGTGGATGTTAGAAAAATGAAGTAGATGTTAGAAGTGTTAACCACACTTTTATACTTTCTAAAAGCATTGATGCATAGATTGATTCCAATAACAATGTTTCGGTTAGTTTTTAAAAAACACTACAATTCGCACACATTAAAAATCGTTTTCTTCTTTAAGTTCTAGAGTTTTACTTCAAATGTAAATATTCTTCAGAAATAACCATGTCGCGAATGTTTTTTTTTTTTTTTTTTTTTTTTTTTTTTTAACCTTTCTAGAATATGCTCTTATTGAATTTACTTAATTTTTTTGGTAGTTAATTCATTAGCTATGTCTAAATGCCCCGTTGGGATATTCAATCCTTTTTTATTATTTTCATGTATTTATGCTTTGTGAAGTGTTAAGTTCAGAGTTTGCCATTAATTCGCAAAGCATCTAAAAATAACTAGTAAGTTCTGCATTACATTTAGAAGAGGATATTGGAAGATGATTTATCTTCCTTTTTGTCAAATTAACCGCACTTTTATACTTTCTGGAAATATTGATCCTTAGATTGATTCGAAAATATTACAATGATTTGATTAGTTTTTTTAAAAATGATACAATTCGCATGCATTACAATCGCTTTCTTCTTCCAATTTTAGAGTTATTAATTCAAATATAATGTTCTTCAGAAATAACCACTTTGTGATTTTTTTTTTTTTTTTTTCTTTACTTTTCTAAAAGATGCTAATATCGCATTCACTTAATACAAACTACTCCATATCATCATTGGTGCTCTCTGATGTATTCAGAACACAATACATCAAGATTTAAGAATAGTCTCAATAGAATGTTTCATCAAAAAAAATTATTAAAATTCTGCATCTACAACTCAAATCACAAGGACCCAATTATTCAAGCCCTTACAATCTTCAAGCAACCAAATGGAAAATATCACTACCTCTACGCAATTGCAACTTGATGGGCAATTGCTTAGCGCTTTGGCTGTTGATATCACAGGTTTCAAGTTCGCATCCTGGTGGTGGCGTGGATGTTTGTTAGTAGTTCGGAATCCACGTGAAATTGTAGGTCCCAGTCTAATTAGCCAAACCAATCTACGCAACTATTATGAAATCACAACTTACAATCTCCTTAACTAAAGATATCAAGTAAAGAAAGTAAATAATAAACTTATCCAAGAACATTAAATTCAAATGAAGACGAATACTTCTCTATCGCTCTAAGGAACAGAAAAAAGAAGAATCGATCCTTAAGTTCTTAAAATTCTGATATTTCTACCACCTCTCAAGTTTTGCTGCATTTAACGTCTGTCCCTCCACCCATGTGGATGCTAATTCTCGCTTTATGTGAATATTTGCATCCCACCCTTTTTTTCCATCAAGATATTTTTCTTTCTTTTTTATATTTTAATTTTAATTGTTTCCGTCAATCATTAGTCTTGCAACTCATTCTATCATACTTATTTATTTATTTTTTGTAATTTTTGATTCAGAGCAGACAGTTACTCTACTCTCTTGAATTCTAAGATGGATACAGTTTCAGATTAGTCGGTGGAGCGCTATATGTATATTAGAGCTATATCGTTAAAAAATTTCATGAAAGTAAACTCTCTGATTCTTCAGTTGAGGACTACATATAATGTTATATGTAGACTACATATAATGCATTATATTACTGCATATAATGTTATTGGGGTAGACTACTGTGATCTACTCTAGTGAGAAAAATTGTCCAATTAGAAATAGTTTCGTTATTCATCTGTGATTAATAACACACTTTTCTAGGAATTTAAGTGAAGTGAAGAATATGTTTACATTGGCTTCATGATAGTTTTGTTTTCAGATTTTTAAATTCTGGATATATGTTGTGAAATAAATTTCTTTTGTAGTTCGCATTGAGGTAAGAGAATACGCATTAATAAAAATATGGGAATATAATTATTTAATTAGGAATTATTTGTTCTAACAGATTTTATAAGTGATTTTTATTTATTTGGAAGGTGACAATTATAAAATTTAAAGCTATATGAAGTGAAATATTTAGGAGAACATTAAAATCCAAGGTTTATATGCATGATTTCATTAAATAGATTGGAAATCAATATCTTAGAATAAAAATAAAAGGATTTTGCTGTTTTTCGTACAAAATAGCAGGGTTAAAATAACTTGTTTTTGTTGTATTTTACAAGCAAATTTTATTGCATTGTTAGGGAATTATTGAATACCGTAGCATAAATAAATACGATGGTTTTTGTTTTACTTTGTTAATGTATAATTGTTAATAATGAATTTTATTAAACAATAATACAAAAAAAAATTTTTAGCTCAATTTGCAATGTATGTTTTCTTTTGAAAGGCAATAAATTGATTAATTTTTTTTCTTTATATAAAAATCATAGTTTTTTTTTTCGCATTATAATTAGTTTTTTAACCTTATAATTTTAATATGTATTTTCTGAACAATTTGTAAAATAAAATATTTGATCGATTATTAAAAAAAAAAAACTGTTTATTTTGAAATTAAAATTTTTACTTTACAGCTAAATGACTTCAGTGGAGGCATATTTTGTGGGTATATCATTTAAAAACAATCCATCGTGAATTATAAACATGTATCTTCCACCATGGTTTCTGTCATATTGTTTTTTAAAAAAAAAAAGACTAGTATCTTTTAATGTAAAAAATTTTCACGTTATAAAGTAATGTTTAATGAACATATTTTTCTTATGATTTCTCATTTGCCTTTTTTTTTTTAATTAATTTTTAAAGTTAATTTGACCATATTTATATTACACAAAAATTAGCCATTAAGAAAACTTCTGCATAGTTAATCTGATTTCTCAATATTGAAAATAACAAAAATTTTGAACAATTATAACTTTTGTTTTTGCATATAAGTATCCATTCATTTAAAAAAGGCCAATTCAATCTATAGTTAAATTGATTTTGAAAGAAATTTGAAAATTATTCTTATTGTAAATAGAGTGAAATATGATTTATTTCAAGATTTTGAATTAAACAATTCCTGGTTGAATCATGCAGTGATTTATGACTTTTTGTATAATAATCTGTTCATCCAATCTTTTATAAAATCTGTTTTGTGTACATGTCTATTTTATGGTCTTTTATTACTGTAAGGAAATCTTATTTAATAGCAATTAATCTGCTTAGATTTGTCTTATATTCTTTTATTCTCTATTTTTATTTGAATGTGTTCTACTTTTTTTTTTATCTTAATCTTGCTCATTAGTTAAAGGACTTGTTCATTATAAATCAACCGAATTATTTTCTATTTGTACTAGGTAATTAAGTTAGAAATGATGTGATCTTATCTTAGCAATCTCTATTTGTTGTACATTTGTACCAGAGACTTTTTATTTTGTTTCATTTAAAAATATATTGTGGAATTTTACAAAATTAAATGGACATGCCTTCAATGTTTGGTGGGCATTGTAAAAATTTGGGACTTACAGGTAGAAAAAGAATGTTACATTTGCATTTCATGCAGTGAAAAATATCATTTCATCTGAATCATATATAAAAATGATTATATCTTTTATTTTTTTTTTTAGGTATTTAGAAGAAAACTGGTTCTAAAATAACAAAATCACATTTATTACTATTAGATAAATATATTCTATTGTATAAATGTCATGTGATATTTATAATATTTGATTGGTTAGTTAGAATATAGTTTGACCATTTACGTACCTAAACACATGTTTGTGAATTAAACAGTAATTTTTTCGAAGTAGTGTAGTATTGATGAATATTTAGTTTCTTATAGTATTCCTTATAAACATTCTTATTATTGTAAATATAATTATTAAAAAATTATGGAGTTTATCCAATATTCCAAATTTATCTTTAGAATATCTTGATAGTCATATTAAAGGGATTTAAAGTATATTTGAAGCTTTTAAGACGAATGCTTGTAAAGCTATCCTAAAGCAGATTTATTACTATTGAATAACCCATGTTTATGAGTCGACCATAATGGCATTAGAAATTATTTTAAGAAAATTAAAAATGCCTCCCTGGGTTTATCCATATGTATTGAGATATCAAAGGTGATGAAAAAATGATGGGCTGTTGGTGTTTTTGTGAAATTTTAGAAACATAACAAGTGAATAGCGATTTAGTAATATCTTTAAAGTTTTATTTTTAAGCCTTTTTTTAACTTTAAAGGTAGGTACATTAAACATTTAATAAAAATCATTTCATCAAAATCATAATAAAAAATGTTCATAAAAATCTGTATATGTGCTAATTTTATTGTAAAATGAAATTCAATGATTTGTTAGTATATAAGGAAAACATGAATGTAAACTAATTTCCTGTCACAATAATCATCATATTTATGTTATATCACACAAGGTTAAATTTATTTAAACTATTAAAAATTCAAGTTAGAAAAATATCTTTAATGTAAGTAATTTTAATTATAATTCTTTTGTTTAGTTTCTATTTCCTACTGGAAATTTTCTTTGAAAAATGGAAAAAGAAACTTCAGACTTTACTTTTGATGTGAAGAATAAAGTAAGTGCTTTCTTTGTAGATGCTATGTAAATGATTTAAAGTATGCAAATAGTTACTGTTATTTAAATGTTTTTTTAATATCATATATCTGAATTATGCAACATCTGAACTCTGCTTTTATTAATACTTTTTTAAAAAACTCTGACAAATATTAGAGATTATTTAAGCTAGAATGTTAACATCGTTGAAATCTTTCAAAAGGTTTCCCTAATCTTAAATCAAATATAACAATCCACTTAAAAGATTTTCAATACAACACATAAAATTTTCAATTCCTTCAAAGTAATATTACATATAAAAAAAATGTAAAAGATTGTTAACAAAATAAGAAAATTCATCTTAGTATCTAAGCCATTGAAAAGACTAAAAATTGGATCAAAAGATTTTTTTCTTTGAAAATAAAAGCCCTTAATGTTTTGAACTCTGAATCCTATCAATGAACCTCCATGATTTAGGGCAGTGGTTGTCAAATGTTTTGGAGCTAGGCACATTTAAAATTTACAATAATTAATGTAATTTAAAGTACTGGGTAATTGTAGGCACACCATATACAAATTTCCGAGAAATATACTATAATAATTAAATCAAATATTACAGAAAAAAATGGGATAAAAAAATAAAATAGACAAATGCAAAGAAAAGCACCTTGCTGGTAACATCTTTTGACTCATTAACTTGCAATTCAAAATTGGAATACAAAAGTTTATTACTGCATATATTTTTCTTCATATAAGACATAACCCCATAAAAATTAGTTGTTTGTAATGAAGGTGTCTTTGAATGGAAAAACATGAAAATGTGTCACTATATTTAATTTTATATTTGGACATATCTTTCTCTGGAATAGTACAAGGTGCACCTGGATATCTAATACACAGCCTTTGAGAGCCACTGATAAAGAGAATGTCACAATGGATATTTTGCAAATGGACATTGTATGGAGACAATGGATGTTGTAGAAACTTGCTTAGTATAAATTAAAAACATAATCTTAATAATAGGTTTCTATTCAAATGAAATTGAGTTTAAAATTTTTTTGAAATTTTTTATTAGTGTTTAGATTTTTTTTTAGTACTGATAAATTTATATTATAAATTAAAATTTTAGATTCTTATGTATTTTTAAAGAATTTTTATTGCTTCCTCAATATTTTGTACAATAATAATAATAAATGTTGTCAGGAAATATACTAAATAAATGTCTTCCATTTTATTTACTATTTTAAATTTTCTTTAGAGTTATCATAAACTGTATGGATTTAAGTGAGATCTCTATGATATTGAATTGTAAACTTAATATACATTTTCAAATATCTAAACAAATGTTTTTAAAGTTTATATTTAATGTTATTTTTAAAACCTGATTAACTATTTGTTTTCTTTTTTTGAAATTCAGTGAACCATTATTTTTATTGATGTGAATTCTGTATCACTAAAACTAATTTGATTTTAATTAACATAGATATAGACATTTAGAAAATTTGTTTAAATCTTTTATATAAATATCAAAATTTATATAATACTTCATTCTTAATATAATTCAAATAAATTAATAATTTCAGAAGAATACATTTAACATTAAATAATCTCTTCTATTCAATTTGATTCTAAAATAAATTCAATTAAAATAAAGTTTTTATTAATTAAATGCCACCATATACTGTTGTGGCAATACTTCCTCAGTTACTTCAAAAAGCAGTTATATTGATCAATTATATTAAACTTGCTTATTCATGGGTACCTTAGCAATTTGTCCGTGAATGATTTTTCATATCTTTCCATCATCATTTATTCCACATTATCTAGTTAATAAAGCGATCTACCGATTATTCATAATGTTTGGAAGAATCAGTTCATTACTTTCTGTATTCTATATCTTGTCGTTGTTTTATATATATGTCTTTAAAATATGTGATTTTTATCTAATCCTTTTTTCTTTTTTCAGCATAATGTTTATATATACATATATTAAAATGTTAGGAATCTCAAAATTATTTATTTAAGCCAAATCATTGCTTATATTTCATTATTTGCTGTAATTATAAGTTAGTTTTACAAACGTGTGTAAACTTATTTCAGTTGTCTGTATAGTAATTATTTTTTAGATCATTTTACATTTTTTTTTCTTTTCCCCATCGGGATTCCATTTATAATCACTGTATCAGAAAACATTTTTTTCAAATATTTGAGTAATAATTGTTTTAAATATTTAAAAAAATATTTAGCAAATTCTTTTTCTATAGAACAAAGTGTTCAAAATATGAATATTGGTTATATATAAAATTTTTAGTATCTATCTTAAGAAAATTTGCTTTATAAATTACAATTTTTTGTTCATAAATTTTAAGTTTTATTACTTTTTATAAAACATTTAATTTTCATATTCTTTTTTAAATATATAATTTAAACAATACTATATAATTTATTTTATATTTATTAACATTTTCAGCTGCCTCAAGTAAAGACATTTGCAGATTCCTTGTTATATGATACTGATACGTATGTAAATGATGAATCAACTTTGAAGAAGTTGATGGTAAGATTAATTACTAAGAAATTATGTAATTCTTTCATATGTTTCATATTTGAAATAAAAATATTACTTTTAATTATAGTTCATATTCAAGAAAACTTGGAAGATGATTTCATTAAGGAAGCTCTTAAATCGGTAAGTTACATCTCTTCTTAAATTCATTGCCATTAGATACTGTATAACATTTCAAGTGCTGAAATTTTGATGTTTTGCTGTTATTGTCTTCACCTTTATCTTCTAATTTAACATATGTTCTTATTTGTTTCATGTTAAAAAAAAAAAATGCATGCTTTAAATTAACAACATTATTAAATTATATCTGAATTGAGACATTAAAAATTTTGGGTTTATTTTTCTGCAAAATATTGTTTAAAATTGTAATGTTTTTGTTGTTGTCACTCATGCAATTATACACTTAATTAGAAAAGAGAAATTGCTTATAATAAAAAATTGTATTAAAACCATTTCTTTTATCTTGTAATAAAATACTTAAATTTTTTGCTTACTGTAGTAGAGCACATGAATTTTCTCCTGTAGTAGACTATATGAATTTGTTTTAAAAGTATCTAAAATCTCCTGTATGTGTTTCCACATTATGCTAAAATATGTATTTGCATTCAATTTTATTCTTTAATGAATTCATGAAAAAAGTTTTGACTTATTACCAATATGCATTCAAATTCTTTGGGAATGATTTAATTTTAAGATGATTAAATTGATTGATTTAATTTTAATGTAATGATCATTTTTTCTAAATATTGGAAATTTTCCCCATAGTTTTTTGTTTATCTTAATTATGCACCATAGCTATGAAAATAATTGCATACAAATTGTATTTTTAAAATGAAAATAGTACATATAAGTGTTTAAGAAATATGAAAGCATAAGAATTGGGGATTTCATTAATGTTATTTTATTCGAATATGTTAACATTTTTTTTACTTGGTTAATTATTCTTGAACCATTTAATTTATAATTCATGACTTTTAAAAATAAATATTTACAAAAATTAAAAATAAATTTGATAACTACATTTTTATGATGGTATTTTTTTCATTCGGTTTTTAGGGAATGGATTTAAGACAATATTCACGACAAATAGAAAAAGAATTAAAAGAGGTTGAAAATGCTTCAATTCAAGATTGTATCCTTTATCAAGTTTTTTAAAATATAATTCTTTTCTGTTTATTCAAAAATATTTTTGAATAAAAACTTTCTAATAATTAAGAAAAAGGAAATGAATCGATCAAAGAACTTTAAAAATGAATTTTTTACTATATGTTTTTTTTTTCCCCTTCATTAATAAGTTTCAATAAATTAAATATAAAATGAATAAAATACATTGTGCTGAGGATTTTATTCCTAAAGTTAGTTTCTTTTTATTAAAGAACATTCTAATTTAACTAAAACTAACTTAAAAACTTTAATTATTTTTTCATTTGTTATTGGTTTTAAAACTCTTATTTTATTTTTTATTTTTTTTATATTTGTAGAAAAAAGTTGTATCAGTATCTCTTTACTAATATATAAATAGTAATTTTATATAAAAATTATAAAGTATTTCTTTTAATGCACGACATTTTGAATAGTAAAACTGTAATACATATACACTGGCATGCAAAATTTAGCTAATGTTTTAATCTTGTAGCAGAAGCTAGGAAATTGCAAAAAAAAGTGCTTACTGTGATCAGTACAATGATTATTTTTATTCTGTAAAAATATGATTTATATGCAACTGCATATATTAGAATCATATATTAGTTATCAAGAACAAGACACAGCAAGCGATATGTGGGCATTCAGCCAGCGTGAACTGTGTAAGACTATATTGAACAGAACAAACACTATTAAAGGCATTCTCAGGAATTTCAAATGAGTGAATGTGGGGTTAAAAGAAATTATCTGGACATTCTGGTAAAATAATTAAAAAATTTAAAGAGATGCATGTATGGCAAATGTTGCCCTAAGAATTTTAAATTGATACAAGTGTAATTTCAAGAGCTGGGAAAGCCTTTCAAACATTAAATATAGTTAGTTCTCAGAAGAGAAAATCATGGATAGCTAAGAAAAACGATAACAATGAGTGAACAATATAACTCCCTACAGGTGAAAAGTAGGCCATACCAGTTAGCGAGTAACTTTGTTCAGTAACTATATATGGCTATGGAGTGACAAGTGTTATATTTTATTGTGGTCTGATGCCATAAATGTAGCTTGTTGGCCTATAATCTTGTACCCTGCATCCTATTGCCGACACCTTTAAGACTGATGTAAAGAACACAAGCACTGGGCATCTCATTAATGGAGTCATTTTAATGTCACAAGCAATTACTCTGTCTGAGTACATCATGCAGTTTTAATTTACTAACATCTCGGAAAGAGGTCATTATGGTGGCATGTGCATTTGAAAAGTGCTATTATGAAAGGGGCAGATAAAGCTTCAAATTTTTGATGATTGTACTGTTATTAGAGATCTTTGTCACCATTTAATCCTCTCTCACATGTCTGAGTACCGTCAGACTCATGTTGTTGAGGAGCTTTTAAAAAAAAATATCAGTAGAATAGATGGATCAACATACTGCTTTGATTTAAATCCTATAAAATGTATGTGATGCTTTGAAGGCATGAATATAGCACTGAGACACCACCCAACAACTGAAACAGATGTGCATTGAAGAAAGAGCACTGTTACTTTAACTATTTTGAAGATCTGGAGTTGAGTATGAAGAGATGTTGCCAAGCAACACTGCAGTTAAGAGAGATTATACCTTTTACTAAAAGGCATTTGTTTGTTCTTCCTTTTGAGCATACATGCATTTGCTACTCTTTCAATGAAATCTTTGATTCCATACTTTATGCATTCTTTTTCATTTTTGTATTAGTTTACCTTGTTTATTCTTTTAAAAATGTTCTGTGTCTGAATTTCATATTTCCCATGTGATTTCTTGAGTAGTTTTGGAGGAAAAAAATAGTGATTACTTAAGTTTTGCACTCTAGTATATTTACTAATTTATGATATTAATTATTTTTGTTTCATTTTTCACTGTTATAGTAGTAATTATTTTACTTACATTAGCTTGCATCTTCATTTGAAATCATAGTTTATTATTCATATAGACAATAAATATTGTTTAAGCTTAGTGAGAACATAAGCTATAAGGATAAATGTGTAATAATTAAATAAATATTCTGTATATTTTATTTTCTTTAAGTAAGCTTATATATACAAGAGAGTCAAAATATTGCCAGTCTTCACAACCAAATAACTGCATGTGATGAAATTTTAGAGGTAAATATTATGTTTGTTATATCTAGATTATCATACATTTATGGGTAACAATAATATTTTATACATTGAATTGCAATTAATTTTTGTTTATTTGCAATTTAAAACCAAACTAACCATTTAGTTTTGGTTGTTTCTAAAAATATACATGTATGTTCATCATATAAACAAATTATTAATTGATATAATTTTACAAAAGGATTAAATTTATTCTTTGTTTGACTTATACTTATTTAAACTTATTTCCCTAGAGAATGGAACAGATGTTGAAGTTATTTCAATCAGATCTGGGAAGTATTAGTAATGAAATATTAACTCTCCAACAACAGTCTGTCTCTATGAACATACGACTTAAAAACCGACAGGTTAGTTTATATTTTTGGCTCATTCATAATTCATGAAAAAAGAACAGAAATTTCAGTTTTGTGTTTTTGAAAAATTTTTAAGATATTTTTTTTTGTTTATAAAATTGTTCTCATAGGCTATAAGAGGAGAATTAAGTCAATTTGTTGATGATATGATTGTTCAAGAAAGTTTAATACAGTAAGTCTTATTTTTTCTTATTTCTAATTTATGTATAGTGATTACTAATTACTTGTTTCAATGGACATTATGAAATCCATTTTTAATTTGATTTTTTATTACAAAATAGTAGCATAAAAGCTTTTTTTAAGTTCTTTGTAGTTATTATTTGTTAATGTAAAAATTACTGAGGTTTTTTTTTTTTTTTTATGCAAAGGATTAACATTTTAATAAGCATTTTTATAGATATGATACAGAATTATTTATGAAAAATAATTCAATAAATAATAATATCAAATTACTTTAAACTATTAGATTTGTGCAATTTTATGTAATGAAAATATTTTAACATATTTTGCATGCGTTCAGAATCATAATTTCAAAATATTTATTTATTTTTTATTGCAAAACTTATCTTTATTTTACTGATTTTAACAGACATATCCTTGAATCTGCTGTGACTGATAAAGAATTTTTAGAAGATCTTCAAATTCTTGATCATAAGATAGCATTTGTTAAAGAACAGTCATTCAAGGATGCAAAATGTTGTCAAGATGTTAAAGATGTACTTGAAAAACTCAAAACAAAGGTATATTTCTTTTTTTCTTCTTCTCTCTTTGAAATATTAAGTTAGTCATGCTTACCTTATATATCAGAGTTTAAAAACACTGAAATTGTAATATTAATATACACTGAGTGATCACTTTATTATGACCATCTGATAGTTATCAGCAAATTAGCTTTGGCATCACACTATTTTTGCTGGAGGACTGGAATAGTATAAAAAAAAGGAAAGTTTTTCTTTTTGAGACAGTAATAAAAGTGTATTGTTTGTGAACATATGGAGAAAATGTGATTTGATGGCCACAGAATGTGAGAAGATTATTGGAGGTTGGAGACATGGAGCAAATATCATCTAAAACATTGTATTTTATGAAATGATCATGAGCATTTTGTGCTTAAAGACTGGACTGTCAGACTAAAATGTGCAACTTAGCCATAAGTTATCAATTACTGGTAAATGCTGAAGCTTAATTAAGTTGAAATACTATTTCTTATATGAAGCTAGCAAACTAATATGTCTGAAATCAGCTCAGGAGTATGAGGATTGCAAAGTGAATCATTGAAAACAAGATGTGGGGTTCAGTTACATCATGCAAATGAGCAAGGAAGAATTTGATGGAAACAACATAAAGGATTCTTTTTTGGTATTCTATTATCTAACCATGGATACCAAAAAGGAACCCTTATTGGTAAAAATTATATTAAAGAAAATAAGTGAACGAGTACAAATTAACTATGGATTACATAAGATGATTTTATTTTTCTGAGTGAAAATTACAGTAAATGCTATTTTATTAATAGCAAGATATAAACATAATAAAAAAAGATACTAATGTGATTGAACTTAAAAATTTTTTAATAAGAATTATATATAAATATTTTTTAATTTACAATTGTTTTTCTGTATTACAGGCTACATTCAAAATACGAGAATATCTGCTTCAAAAAATTTACTCTTTTCGTAAACCCATGACTAACTACCAAGTTCCACAAAATGTTTTACTTAAATTCAAATTCTTTTATCAATTTTTGATGACTCATGAAAGAGACATTGCTCGAGAAGTTCGTGAGGAATATCTGGATACCATGAGTAAAATTTTGTTTTCATATTTTAAAATGTACACAAGTCGTTTAATGAAATTACAAGTAAGTAATTTTTGTCATATAATGTCATTTATTTTTAGCAGTGCTTCTTTATTTAAATTTTAATTTATTTATTTTTTTTTTTAGTTTGAAGAAGTTGCAGATAGAGATGACTTAATGGGAGTGGAAGATACTGCTAAAAGAAATATCCTTTCTTAAGAATTTAATTTTTGTATTTTAAAAACTATATTATTCTTATAGTCAAAGTGTACAATAAGCTATTTTGTTACCAGTTTCCTATGATTAACAAATTGTTAGTTTTTGTGGTTGCTAAAATTTATATAGTTGAATATCTTGATAAGTTAAAAACTATTTAATGTCTATGTTATTATATAAATTCTATTTTTAGTTTATTATAGTTGCTGAAATTAATTGCTTCATTTTAATAACTTAATTTCAGTTATTTTTTGTATCCCATTTCATATATTAAAACCTCTAAATTTCAATTTAAAAAAAATTTAAAAATTCGATTTGAACTTTCTAATTTATAATCAAAAACAAGAAATCTTCATATGCACATATTTAATTCTTAAAATGTATGAAACTTAGAATCTAATTTTTTTTTTTTTAATCTATTGCGTTAAAAAAAAATCATCAAATTTTTATTATTTTTAATTAAATAAAAACTGTAATTAAGACAGAATTAATAGAATATAAAAATTTATAATATAACAAAAATGTTTTAACAGTTTTGAGAGATTTGAAATGATCAATTGTGTAATGTATTAAACATATTGTTTTAGAAATGTTTCTGAATATTAAGTTTTATATTTTGTTCATATTTTTCCCAAATAGAATTTACAAAATTAAAAATATTTTGTTATTTAATGAAGGCTGGGCTATTATTATTATTTTTTATTAAAGGAAAATTGGAATTTGTTATAGAAAAATTGTACTTTTGAATTCTTTATTTTTAATTTTTATTAATTATTATTTTTTTCTTATTAGAATTTATTTTAGATATTTATTATTATTCAATTTTAGTTTATTTATGATGAACTTTAGATGGAATTTATATAGAACTTTTGTGCATATCTTTAATTTTTCAAATTTATTAACTGACAGCAGTCCAATTAAATAATTTTTTGAGTATTGCCTTTTGTTCAACACATTTCTAAAAGTAAAATATGTTAACTTCTTGATTCAGGCAATGCATATTTTATCAAATAGCAAAAAATAAATTAATTGATAAATAAATTTATAATTGCTTTTTTATCATTTACTGTTCATTTTTTAGTCTGATAAATTTATAAATTTAATAAAAAGTAATTTATAATTTTACAAAAATATATGTCATATATGTATAGATTATTCTTAACCTATCAAAAGTATTTTTCTTGAAAAACCATCTCTTAAAAACCGCTCTACAGTGTTTACAGTTGGAAATCGAGGAAATGTTTTAACAACAGAATTAGAAAGTCAAATTATTGTTCCTCATTCAGCACAAAAGAATGAGACAAAAGTAAAAGTCAAAATATTTTTGGTGCAATTTCATACTACATTTGAAATTTTTAGACTGTTTTGATCTTGTTTAAGTAGAAAATTTTTTATAGTGTATTATGGTATACAGATATATTACAATACATTAGAAGTACTTTATAAACTATTATATATTACTTTAGAATTATGAGAATTATCAATTTTAGTTTGTAAATTTTCGATAGTTAATTTCTTATATGTTTTTATGTACAGTTTATATAATGTGATTGATGTAATCATAGTAATGACAATATATATTTTATTCACATTGATTATTTTAAAGTATATATTAGTAGAGTATATATATATATTTTTATTTATCTTAATTGTAAAAAAAATAATTTTTTTTGTCATTTATTACAAAAAATATTGACGTCTGTTAATATTTTTTAAAAATACTATTTTTATATCTCTAGATCTGTTTAAAGAGCAATTTTTTAAAATAACATAAATTTTTATTGATCATATTATAATAAATGTGTATTGATAAAATATTTTTGACATTTTTATAATAATACAAATTTGTTTACATTTTGAAAACAAATTTGTATTAGCAGACAAATGAAAAAAATATTTGATATAAAAATATAATTTCCTACAAATAAATTTAAAAAAAAAAAAAAAAGAAAAGAACAATATACCTACTCAGGCGCTGTTATTTCAATTATAGTTCTTATTATTAAAGAGAATACTAAACAAGTTTAATAAATTTAACTATATAACTTATACTATTTAACTAAAATATAACTTTAATGCTTCATAATTTTTAAATGTCCATTTTATTGTTAACTATTATTTCTATATGCATACTATTTTATTAAAGTTTTCTGGAACTTTATATTGAATATTATCATTTAGGTCCTTTGCTGGCTTATTATTTAAATTACATAATATTATATCATTCATTAAAATATTGTAAGATTAATGTAGTCATAATTGAAGTAAAATTATTTAATGAAATGCTTAGCTAATGAAAATCAAATTCTGAAATCAGTCGAATTTTGTTTCTTCATAGTAAACTGAAGTTTCTGGATTGAAAAGATGCAAATTTAAATTGTGTTTGTAATCCTTTACCTATACATAATCAATCCTATATGTAATGTTTTTATTGTTAGAATTCATTTAATTCTTTTTATTTTATTTAGCACACATTTGAGAGTTTGTTCAGAAGTCAACAGTATGCCTTAGTGGATAATGCTTGTAGAGAATATTTATTTATAACAGAATTCTTCATGGTAAATGGTCGAAGTGCTTTAGAGCTGTTTACCTCTGTCATGGGTAAAACACTAACCATGTTTTTAGTGAGTTTCAATAATTTCATTATTTAAGTATAATAAATATTATCATATTTCTTTTTATCTTTCAAAGAGCTCATGACCAAGATATATTATTATTAATAATTATAATAATTGCACATGTAATATTTTAGTTGTAATATGCTTTGATTGCAGACTCTCTCATTTATATACATTACATACATTGTATGTCATTTTTTTTTCTATACACATCCCATTTCTATGCATTCCCCACATCCAAATTCCTTTAAGTCATTCACTGTATTTGTATAAATTAACTGCTTCTTAGTGTTAGTTTGAATAACTGTGGTTAATTTCAAACAATACAATTGGTGATTTTCTGGCTTCAGTTAACTGTAGTTACATTTGACATTATTTAATAATGAGAAGAAAGCAGAAATTTTTTGTGCAGTGAAATATTGGTCAGTTAACTGTAAAAATCAAAAATGGCCTGATGGTCAATTGGCTAGTGCTCTGGCCTTTGGTATCACAGGCTTCAGGTTCGAATCCTGTCGGTGGCAGGGATGTTTGTTAGTGGTTCAGAGTCCACAGTAAACTGTAGGTTCCTGTCTAATTAGTTTAAAGTGTACACAAAATGACAGTAGAATGACAAAATAACCATCAAAGTGATTCCTTTCTAAGATAGGAATAGATTGTGACATTTAAAAGTGATATCAAAAGTAAAAGGCTGTACATTGAGTGATTTAATCTATTTTTAGATACATTATAATTCATCTGTTGTATGGAATGTACTTCTTATTATAAAAGTAATTTCAAAACCTATAGGTGACTGAATGATGGTCATTTTCATAATGTAGAATATCTTAATCGTCATTGAAATTTTAATTGTGAACTTGTTGCTGTACATGAACATCTACTGTGTTTAGTCATGTGTACAGACTGAAAATCTGTAATTAAATTTTAATATTATATTTTGTATTTAAATCAGTCTCTTCATATTTTTGTCCCAATGAAAAGAAGGATCCAATGAAGATAATAATTAGGCATATATAACTATTGTCTGTTTCAAATTGCTGAATTTATGTTAACTTAAAATTTATTTTAAAATGCGTGACCCATGGTTTTAATACTCCTTATATTAACTCTTATTCAAGTTGCCAGTTGGGATTTAATGAAAAGTTATTATTTTTTATTCAAAAATTATGTGCTGTAAAAATTTAATTTATGTGTAATAACATATTTGGAACATTCTTTATATAATTTACCAAATTGTATATTAGTTATTTCACAGTGTTGTTCTTAATATCATGTTGCTTAGAAAAGATAATTTTTAAAGAAATGAATACATATTATTCATTAACAAACCTATTACAATTACATTCAAATTAATGCATAATTATAAAAATTTTATATATTTTCTATAAATTTTTGTTAATATTTATAATAAATTAACAAAAATTTTCATTCTCATTTTTTCCCACTATGAAGAAAAAACACAGATCAATATGTTCAAGTTTGTTATGATTCAATAGCATTATTTCTGTGCATTCATATCATTCATCGATATCAAGTTTTAATGCATAAAAGGGATGTCCCAGCTCTTGACAAGTAAGCATTAGTATATCATTTTCAGTGTGCTAAACATTCTTCTATTAAATTTTCTTAATAATGAAATTTATTTCTATGTAGATATTGGGAAACACTTTTACAAATATTTTGGCCTCGATTCGAATATATTTTACAACTGAACATTGAGCATTAGAGACTGTGATCCTCAAAAGTTTAAATAATATTGATAAGAGACCACATTATGTAAGTATTTTACACATCAATGAGTATGAATTTTTATTTTAATTCCTAAAATGTGTATAATATAAAAAATACTCTTATATGTGATTTTTTGAAATATTTTAATTATAAATTAAATTTCTATAAAGGTAATATTTGTTTTTTTTTTTTTTTTTCAAACTTTTATTGGCTGTCTGTTATTCAAAATACTCTTGTTTTTTGTTAAAAGATACATTCGTAGAAAGTACTCATGAAAAGAACTTCCTCGACTCAATTTTTGTTGTTGTTATCTTTTTTATGCTTGATAAATTTTGCAATTATGGGAATCTATTGTTTTCCTAACTGAAACAAGAATGTAATTGTATAAAATTGAACTTAAATTAAAGAAGAAATTGGTAATTCAGCTTCTTTTAATTTAGATAATTGTATAAAAATATCATAAAAAAACTTTCTTGGTATTCCTATTTGCAGTCTGAATCCAGATGAAGTAGTTTGAAAATTTAATCTATTAAATTTTGTTTCAAATTCCATTAATGATAAACTGATTAAAGAAATGTTTTTAAAGTATCAAATTAATTAATAATGGTCTCAAAATAAACACATAGTGGACTGTAAAAATTCAACTCTTTTATTTCGAAACCAAACACACTGTGCCGATGTTACATTTCTTTCTCCCTTCCAGCCAGCTGATGCAGGTGAGATGTTATATCATCTGGCACTAGCTACCACTTATTGATTATTATTTATTTTTTACATATTATGCATGTGGGGCTATTTATCTCTGAGGCAACAGTAATAATAGATATTTTTTG
Organism: Caerostris extrusa; assembly: GCA_021605095.1. Classification (NCBI taxonomy): domain Eukaryota; kingdom Metazoa; phylum Arthropoda; class Arachnida; order Araneae; family Araneidae; genus Caerostris; species Caerostris extrusa. The sequence goes on from BPLR01002322.1 coordinate 51,714, forward strand.
TTTGGCAGATTACTAGGAGATATGCTGAATTTTCTGCTGCAATTGTCGGCATTAATGAAAATTCTTCAAGTGAGCGTGCTGTAAGGCTCTTAGCTGCCTTTGCAGGTTGAAGTGGAGAATTTAGTCTTGCGTAATGGCTCACAGCTT
>BPLR01002324.1:0-13519 GCA_021605095.1 Caerostris extrusa
GTATACTAATGCATTTTCTATATAAATTACAAAAAATAATTAACAAATCTAAAATAAACAGTACAGTGATATGACAAAATTTTTGAGAATGACTTATATTTTTTAAAGCTGTCTTTTCCACTATTTTTCATCATTCATATAAAACTTCTTAGGAATTGTATTTATCTTGTAGGAAAAAGATAGAATATATAACTTGTAGAATGCATCCATTATTGTATTGGTACTTTATACAATAGTGATTATCACAGAACTATAGCAACTCATACTTTCAATACTTATGAGCTTTTTTCTTTAGTTGTCATTTTTAAAGAAGTTTTAGTATTTTGCTTTCCGCCATGCCTAAAATAATTATAACGCAATAGTTTATGTTTTCATATTAATTTTCCTGATATTCTAATTTTGATGTAGCATAAAGACAATATTTATCTAAAAGAATTAAGCCTACTTTTAAAATTTTATTTCCACATTTGTTTTCACCTTATATACTTTCAAATATCTATAAAAGTACTCACTTTAAATATTTATATATAATAAATTATTAATATTTATTATCTATTACAGCATGTGATTTTAATAACTAATTTGAATTTTGAATATTTTGTAACAACATTTAAATTTTTTTGTTAGCCAATTAAAATTTAATTTGGCTAACAGTTAAAAAATAGCATAAATAAAAAAAATTTAGTGTTGAATTCTCTATTATTTATAAGAAGGTATATTAAAAAGAATAAGATTAATATTTCATTTGAGTACACTAAATCATTTGGGTCTAATGACCAAACACAAATTTATTTTAAATGTATTAATGAGCAAAATTGTGGAAGGTATGTCCAAAAGACTGATATAAAAATTTAACTCTTGTGCTACAAAGAGAGTAGTTACATTTTGACCACAGTCATATGGTAACATAGCATTTTATTTTTTTTCATTTTCAACAATGTGAATTTACTTGTAACTTTACCTCCTAAAAACATTGTACAATTCAGATCAATATTCCTATTGCATATGTACTGTTTTTATGAATGTTAAATGAATAGTTTCTTGCAATTAAGGCAAATAACACAGACAAGCTAGTAAATGTTGATTCTTCATCTCAAAAAGTGGTAGCACACAAAATTAAGAAAACAAATTTCTACTCATCGTTTTTTTTTTTTTAATAACTACAAATTGATTTTTTGTCCAATTCATTTCTTAATATACTCAGTCAAATAGTTGTGCAGGTAATCAAAGTTAATCAGTCAAATAGTTGTGCAGGCAGTGTGTTTACTTGTTTAATAACTATCAATGTAGTATTGATAGTTATTAAACAAGTAAACACACATCGCCAAAAAGTTGCAGGCAACTTGTTTTAACTATCAATGTGATTTAAATACAAAGTTTAAATACAAAGTTTACCAAAAAACCAATTTCCAAATAATGAACGATCAATGACACTTTTTCAGTTTAAAAGGGATGAGTTAAAGACACAATATACTTTTTTACTACTTATATATATGTATACTTTTTACTTATATTTTTAACTTTTTATTTTACAGATTATAAAAAGTTTATAAGAGAAAATTAATCATATACACTCACACACAAAACATAACCAAACGTAGCCAGCATATATACCCTAAATTTTGTTAAGGTAGGTATTTTATAACATAAATATTACCATGATAAAACTCTCAACCTCAAATGGATTCTGTGTTACGTTTACAGATCTGTAGTAATATACATAAAATATCAGCAACTACCTGTGCATTGAGAGTCGAAACTGGTTTATTGAATTCAACTCATTATCTAGAAAGGTTTTTTCCATCTGTGACATAATCTTAAATGTGTTTCATCACCAGAAGAGGAATAACCCATCTGACATCAGAATTGAAACAAATTGAATTTTGAGTACTTTTTTTCCAAGTTTTAGAAGCAGTCCATTTTAATTATAAATAAAAAAAAAAAAAAAAAAAAAAAAATTTTGATGTTTATAAAATCATCTTTATGAAATTCAAACCAATTTTTATCAAATTGAAAATCAAGTTTTTTATACATAATTAAAAAAATATATATATGTGTAGTTTTAAGAAGATATTTTTACATGTCTAGTACAATGAATATTAGACCTATATAAACACATATAATACTAATAAAAATAAACTTTAAAAGCATTAAATAATATATTAACTATTTTTAAAACAAGATGTTAACAAATGTGTGTATATATAGATAGATAATGAATTGCAAAAATATTGTTTCATCTGTATGCTTTATAAATGCAATTTATTGAAAGATAATTAACTTCATCTTTGATATTTTACAGTTACAGCTTTTAAAAATATATATTATGCATTAAATATTTTATGAAACTTCTTCATAACAGCCATATTGATATGGTAGGAGAGGTTTGCATACCATTTTAAATAATATAAACAGTAATAAATGTCTGCATGCTGTTTTTAGGTATTATAACTAGTTAATATTCTCTTTAAGGTTAAATTTGTTGATATTTTGATCTTTTAGAGAATGTTTGCTGGTGGGCAGGAGGTGGATGCCTATTCTAGCCACTTACCTTGACCTTGAAGCAGCAAGATGATTCTGCATCCCACAATTGATACAAGTAGAATGTCTATCTTCCCTTTGATGGTAGTTTTTTACATGATGAGACTTTCCACACTTAAGAGAATTGATCTAGAAATTGCAGTTGCTATTTCCATGATGAAAATAGTTACAGCAGTTCTTCTATAGCACCAGCCTTATGTATTACTTTTCCCCTCATACAGTGAGGTAGTCTATTTAAGTCAACAAATCAGTAGTTTTCTGGCCTGTAGTCAAGGATGATTTACCACACAGGAACAAGACATTTGAACTTTTTTTTTTTTTAATTAAATGAATTTTTCCAAAAAGAAACCCAAGTCTTTCAAAGCTGTTTCTATTTCGTTTAAAGAGGTGTTTACATGGAGAGTTTTTATCACTGCTTTCATGGACTCAAGATTTTTTTTTAAAGAATTCTATTTGGTGTAACTTGAAAATTTTTTAGTGCTGCTCTTCATCAGTCCGAAAACATTTCAAGAAGAGTAAGTTTAAAAATGTGTTTGAGAGAGTTTCATTCTCACTTCACTTTTAAATTTGGCATCAACTATGGTAATGAGGTCGTTACATGATGATTTCCTAGGGGTTTCACCATAATTGGTGGAAGTTTCATGAAGGGGGCGGAGGTGGAGCATCATCATCCATCATTTTAAATTATTTGTTACAGAAACTGAAGATACAATGGTCTTAGGATCTGAGTTTTTATCTGGTTTGACTTTAGATTTGGATTAGAAGGGCCACTTTCAAACTTCTTGGAAATATTTTCATTAGTGTGCAAGATAGATGACATGAGTTAAGAGCATTGTTTATGTTCCTCGAGTTTCACAAAATTTTATCACTTCTGCTGCATAAACATCATTTAGATGGTAATGAAAATTAATGCTTTTATGTAGATGCCAGATTTGAGTATTCTGAAATTCTGTACAAAAAGGCAAAACAATCTTGGGTAACCGGGTGTCTCCCTCCATCATTTTTAAACATTTAAAAATGACTGTTTTATTTCCAAAGCAAATAGCAGAAATCTTTTGAAATGTTTATGAAACACCACAAAAATTCATTTGAAAACTCTTATTTCAAATAAAATATGTTGATCTTTCCTCTCTCTCTCCCAGGCATAGATATACTTACTTTCTCAGCTTTTCAATAGACAAGAAAAAAAAAATATTTGATATAGATATTTTTATAATCAAATTACTACATTAAAAAACAGTATAGAAATTTAATATACTAAACTGCAGATATTTCTTTTTGATTACAACTGTCACATCTAGTCTTTGCACTGCATGTTCTAATAATAAATGAAATACTTTTAGATTATTACTTAACTTCATATAAATTTTAAAGATATATATTCTGCACCAAATCATATTTTTGGAGACCGTGGGATTTAAGATGATTTTTTCTTATTGTCCAATATAGTCATCCAATTTCTATTTTCTCATTTAATTTCTAGTCTAAAGCTAAAAATCAAAATTCGTGGAGAAAAGAAAAACTGGTGGGTACCAACTTTTAGTTTGTTGGTCAATGGTGGAATCTTTTAAAGCAATGATTCTTAAGACTTATTTACCGTATCAGCCCCATTTCGAAAAAAAATATTCAGCATGATCCTTCTACACTGTATCTTCTTTAACAGAACTAACCTTTTTTTATTTCAGAAAATTAAATAACAATGGGTAAAATGAAAATAAAAACTACAAATAACATTAAAGAGATGATCTTGATGTGTTGCTATCAATGAATTAATCCTCGTTCTTTTTTTATCACTGTATTCTTCAATCACTGCAATTCACATTTGGTCTTTGTTAACAAATTTGTGATTTCACTAAAGCCACATTTCAGAAAATATAAGGAGGAAAATGCAATTAAATACTTTTTGTATCAAAGCCCATAATCCTGAATACACCATTACTATCTGTTATGCAGGCAGTTATGTTTGTAGTTATCTTTTAAGCATCACCAAATTTTTTTTAAAAATAGTTTTCTTGTTTTATTTTTCATTATGTTTTCAACACCCTCTTACTTTTATTAAATGCTTTTCTAATGAACTAGAAACTATTACCATATCTTTTAAACTAAAGGACTCATTTTAGAAACTAGTGGTTCAGAGCGAAATTTGATATACAAATCTTTTTAAGGAGATTCAGAAAATTGTGTTTCTTATGGGGTCAATTGTGATATAACAAAGGCTTTTAGTGAGAATAGCACAGAGGGTATAATATTACTTGCAGTCTTATCTTAGTTATATTTGTTCAGTACAGGTGGGATAATGGTATAGAACTAGAAAATGCTCAGATTAGTTGGATCGATAACATACAACTTTTATGGCATTATGATAAATTATTCTCAATATTTATTACATGATATGAAATCCATTTATTTGCATGGAATTATGATCTATGTGAACTATTGAAAACCAGTGACATCAAACCAGTTATTGAGAAATATATTATTACATTTTTGATATGTTATTAAAATAGAAAAAAGATTAAAATATTGACATAATTGTTTTTACTAATTTTCTTCCCTTGTTTTATAAAATTCTATTAACCACCAAGCGAAATTACATTTCAAATAAAATTTGGTAAAAGAGTTAAAAAAAGAAATAAGTATTTTTTCATTAACCAGAACTATTTATTGGCAAAGATGTTTATATTTTATCGCAAAGCATAAGAAATATTCTGCAACTTTCGACAAGGATGAATAAATAAATGCTTTCAAATCTTATCATAAATATATATTGAAAAACAATTTAGATTATTCACAAGAAGAAGAATCCACTGCAATGATTTTCAGCAGTCGATGCCAGCAAGTAGAGAATGATTCTTTATAACTATTACTGGCAACAATTGAAAAATTAATGTTTGTTCAACCAAATCATGCCACCTATGTTCTCGGAGTTTCATGAAACTTGATATACTGAATTTCCTTCTAGTGTTAACCAATCACATGAAATATTTTCTCTTTATACAATGTAATTTCAATTTTACAGCTCAACAAACTTTCACCAAGTTATTATTTTTTTTTAATGTTCGCTAAGCCTTGTACACTATACTTACTTACAAAAAGTATAGATACAGTACAGATTCAAAGAAAACGATGAAAATAACACAAATCAAATTTTATTGAAGGGTCTCAACAGATAGAAAACGGCTGATGAAAAGTTCAACCCTACCTCATAAATTTATTGTTGATTTAGCTAAAAAAAATCGAAAAGTTCACTCCTTTATTGCTAAATCAGTCATCATTTTGAAAACATCTTAAAGAAAATTACTCATTTACAATACTGTGTGAAAGTCAGGATTATCATTGGACACTAGTCATTTACTGTTTACTCTGTAATTATACATTCTAAGTATGCTGAGGGGAAAAAGAACAATTCATCTCACTGTGTTATATATCTGATGACCTTAAACACGATGGAAATATGGTTTATAAAACACAAGAAATAATTGCAATTGTCACTGAAATAAAATTTTCTACACATTACTAAAATACATTATTTTAGTGATAGCACAGCATAAAAACAAGTGCAGTTCCTTCAATATATGGGTACATGAAAAGATTTTCAGCTGAAAGCCCAGCAATTTTTCTTTGCTTCTAGTTACAGCAAATTAGAATGGGATGAAATTGAAGGAGCAGCTAAGCATTTAGCTAGAAAGGAGTTTTCATAGCCATTTAATAGACAGATCCTGTATTCCGAATCACTATAAAGATCGAAATGTATTATTCATAAATGTATTTTATTTTCTGTCTTATTATGAATTCATTTGAACAAACAATTGTGGATTGATAAGCTCGAGAATTTCCTAATGGAAAAAAAAAATAACAAATAATATAAAACTATTTTTTGTTATTATTATTTGTTCTTTCCAATTAATCATTCATTTAAAAATTGCACTATAAACTTAATTTCTTGTCCCTTCCTATCTTAATAGGTTGTATTTGTATATGAATAATATTAATGTTTCGCCATCAATATTTAACATTCTAAATTTTTCATGGAAATATTTCTTATTTAAGTTATATAATAGTTGTATCAAAATAAGTATTTATTATAAAAAAAAATTTAGATAAATGGATAAAATTTTTTGCTCTTATTTGTTTCGTTCACTTTTTTTTTCATTATATCACCTTCACATTTATTTCCATGAAATAACTACTAAGATTAAGAAATATTATATATTTCCTAATTGTTAAAAGTTATATACATGCAAATTATTTATGTTGATGAGTGCCCTATGAAATAATTATGTGCAACAATATTTAAATATATACAGGGCCTGATGGCCGAGTGACTAGCGCTCTGGCGTAACAAGTTTCGGGTTCGAGTCCCGGTGGTGCCATGGATCTTTATAGTAATTCGGAATTCACTTTAAGCCATGATGCTTTTAAATATGCATCTGTGCATTTTTAATTGGCAGTAGAAATTTTAATTATTTAACAATGATAACAGAAAAAATAAATAATAAAGCAAACATTATCTGCTCCATTACGAATATGCGATAAACAGATATGGCAGTTGGAAACCAAATTACACAAAGTCCCCAAGATGTTTCTGCTATTTAATGTGCACAGGAGAGTATCAGTTGGTATAAAGATAAGTTAAGATACTCAATATCCTATCACAAACTACCTCAAGCATATTAAATCTGATGGAATTAAAAGAAACTTGGTAGAAAACTTCATTTTTTCCAGCAAACAATTTACTATCAATTGATGCTGGCCTGCAAATATATGTCACTACTTTAAACTCTTACAAGAGTCAGACAAGGAAGAAATAATGTCAGGGAAAACTCTTGTACCTCCCTCTTCTAATCTTTCCTTTACCATGATGAAGACAGCAAGTTTCAATAAATATTTATTTTTTACGGAAATTTATTAGTCTTTCAATGGAGATTTGAAATATCTCTTTCGGAATAATATTTCAGAATCTTCCCTAATGATTCTGAATATAACAGGAAGGTATGTGAGTACCAGTGGAATATGAACACTGAATTCTTCATCATTACCCACAAGTCCCAGTGACTATTTAAGGCTGTCATTAAACGATTTCATTTTAACACTTCCAACTTGGAAATTCAAGAAGCTCTTACTCATTTAGAGCATAAAATTTCAAGCGTCCTTCAATTTGCCAATAAAAGAAATATAGAACCTCTGCCGATCTGACAGGCTGTAGTTCTTCAATCCAAGGAGAACTTAATAATTTTCAAAGTATAAATACTCCTTTACCTAACCATCAGAGTTGAAAAATTCAACAGAAAGCCTTATGCACAGCAAAAATTTGTTTATAATTATTTTCCTCATGGTTCTAACAATAACTTTAAGCCAAAATGCATAAAACGAGGTTATGAACATAACCATAAGGAATCTCCATTAAGGATGATCATTGTGGTGGTTTGGATTATATCATTAGATGGAAAGCTGTCTGAAACTTCCAAAGCTCCATTCCTCCATAAGCCATCAAAATTCTACCTATAAAACCAACGAGAAAAGTCAATTCCAAAATCAGCTACACTTCAATCAACAAGAATGAAGAAATAATCTCTGATAAGGTATCCCTGTTATTAACAGAAACCTCTACTCTGAATCCTAATAACAATTTCATCAGTAACTCCTTTTTCATTTTGAAACAATTTATTTCATTATTTCCACAATTGATATACTTCATGACTTAGTAAATAAATTGAAATCTTTGCAATCTGAAGCAATTCTGCACAACATAGGGACTTTAAAAGTACAATACTGCTAAGTTAGGGAGAATGCACAATCTAGCTTGCATGGTTTCATATGCAATTTTGCCAATTATGAAAGGAATTTATAATTTAACGCCTGTTTAATTTTCTTTTTTTTGGTATTCTATGTAATACTATTAATTCCAATTTTGTAATTTGCTTCTCTATTATTCTTATTTAAATATATATTGTTATTCATTACAATTTTTTAAAATTCTTTTACATCATAGTAGACTTCATTATGTATTTAATTACTTTGATTGTCTTTTATGTTATGCTTTGTAAACCTTAATATTCAGCGAGTAAATGTAACTGGATAATGCAAAATTACTAAATATTATATGCTACTAATGTGATATATGCCCTAATGAAGAACTTAAAAAAAAAAAGTTTTCTAAAATAATGATTCACCTTAATTGACTCTAAACCTATATGCCATACACAATTCTCACGATCTGTCTAATATCATTCTCATATAGCATATTAAAAAACGCAAATCATCTGTATTTCTCCACAGCTAACAAGAATATAAACAGAAAAATGACACTTAATTTAAAATAATAGAAATATATGCATAATTTTCCAATTTAAAAACAAAAAAGAAAAGTTGATGAAGTGGTGTTTGGATTTCTGATGATGAATTTCACACATTTTACAATAGCAATCTATTTTAGCTACTTAATATAATACTTTCATTAAAACGAAATTATTTAGACAACAATCAATTTACAATTGAATAATATATAAAAAAAAAAAAAAATGGACTTACCATTATGTGAAGAGATAACTAACCCTAATTTCAAAATCTCAAATAATATAATTTGGAATTTTTTTAAATTTAATAAAATACTAAATGAAATCTATATCAATATAAGAAAAATGATAACAGCAGTTCATTAAGAAAATTAGCTATAGGAAAATAAGATTACTTTTTACATCTAACAGGGAAAATTCTCTTTTCTAGATAATTTTTAACAAAAAAAGTAATTTCTGTTTTTCTACAGCTAATAACTTCATTTTGTTAGCAAAAGGAGGAAAGAAAAGAAAACGTAGAAGTCCCATTTGGTGTTCCGTTGTTTTTGGTTCATCACTGCCGAGCCTGGTTTTTCACACATAAATTCAGCTTTCCTTCCTGGAGCGCCATCTGTTGATGGCAGATGTAAACAATAATATTCTTTGTTTTAATGCATTTTATATGTTTCTTACTTCAAAAAAATATTTTTTATTTAAATATCAAATAATCCTAAATTGAAACTTATGATTTTAAAATTCTGAAGAAAATACACTAAATAATGAAGACTAAATAATCTACGAGATTATTTACTCTGCCAAAAAAAAAAAATCGGCATGTATTAAAACTGATTATTATATTTACATCACAAAAAATATTAGCAAATAATTTCATTAATAGCACATTTTTTTTTAGATTCCTAATTTTAATATGAAAATTGGCAAAACCCTTTGATGCGTACACCGAAATTAATATTAAAGTAATAAAAATTCAAAAAAAAAAAAAAAAAAATAATAATAATTAATACATGGTGGAAATTAATTAAATACTTGGGCAAACACATGTTTCAATAAAGAGAATGATTAAAAATTAAACATCAAGAGGAGTCTGCATACCAAAGGCCAAGATTAGGATGTTCATCATAATCGACATTCACAAAAATACTCAATCTAATCAAATCTGTTAAGTTTGCCAACTATTATTAGAATAAAAAAAAAAAATATTTTTTTTCATATCCTTCAAAAACAATTAAAGAAATATAATTACAATGACTGATCACTCATAAAATATATATGTCATACTAACTATAGTTACTCAAATTTTCTATTGAATTATAATTTAAATAGTTAACATTATAAATATCCTTATATTTAAACAAATTAATTTTTAAACATATTAAATCTTACAACTTTTGACCATCTTTATAAGATGTTCTTACATGAAAAATTAGCATTTTTTAATACAAAACAAATGCTAAATGTTTTTAAGCTTTAAATTTTAAATAATTGGTATTACACGCAATATTATTATAAATAAGAAAATGAAAAAGAAATAAACAGAAAATACTGTACTGAAATTTCAAAAACAAGAAACTTCCATTTCAAATAATTTCTTCTAATCTACAGATGCATTGCTATGTGATAACAAATATATTTTGACACATTACGAAATAAAATCCAAATTTAAAAAATTTTAAACTTCTTAAAAAGAATAATATAAAATATTACAAACTTATATAAGGTTACTAGAAGACCCGGCCACGCGTTGCTGTGGCTTTCTTGTATTTCGTTCAATTATTAGATACTATAATTGGTATTGTTAAGGAAGTGATTGGTAAAGAATGATGAAAAGATCAAATTAAGTTTCAACGAATAGAAAATGTTTAATTTTTATTAATTTAATGAATGAGGTAGATAATGTTGATTTTTAAGACTGTTTTATAATTATTTTACGTAATATAATTTTTAATAATCATTACTTTCATTTAACTAAGAACTAAGCGATGAACAATATTTCTTGTTAGTCTGTCTTTCGTCGAAATAAATAAATTCGATGGTTTTCGAACACGTGAGCACGCAACATACAGCTGCCCATGGGAGAAACACGGATTCTGAGGTTAGATTTTTTTGGTGGTCGTTTACTGAAAATGATAATTGAAAAATACAATACAATTAAAATAAAATCAGGATATAATAAGAAAAGACTTTAAAAAAAAATTCACAATAAAATACAAATGATCGTTTAAGGTACACGAACACCTTCGAAGGAATTTTTTTATCTTTGTACACATTTTTGGATTGAATGTATCTAAAAACTAATGATTTCACACAAAAAAAAATTTCATTATTATTTTTTTAAATTTTTATAAGCTAAAATAAGGGAAAAAAATGGTCAAAAATTGATACTGTTACAAAACCTGAAATCAAATCAATATTTTTTAAATTTCTAAGTATGTATTTCTTTGTACTAACATTTTACAGTGAATAGACCTCTGATAAATTTATATTTTTATTAATTATTATTATGTGCTAGTTTAAATGCTGTCGACACAAAATTCTTCCAAAATTTGCATGTAATTCCAAGTTTAACAATTGAAATAAAAAATATTTGTGTAGCTATAATCATTTCAGAGGTATATTCCCTGTAAATATTTATGAAAAACATAAATACAATGTTTTGTAGCATTTGGATCAAAATTACTTGTGTTATGGTGTTTCACATGAAAACAAAAAGCATAAAAATTCATTCTGAGAAAAAGCTAAAAACAACTTTTAATTAGATATATTACTTTTAAAAATGTTGTAAATATATTAAAATGCCATTGAATTATCAAGTTCATAGTCTTATTTATTAAAAAATATAGTTTTGTTTTTCCTTAAAGCTGTAAATATTTTCTGAGCTTTGTTTTGAAAAAGTTAAAATTTACTCGACAAACTTTTTTTTTACAACTTCCTGCTATATTTGCAAAGGCTTTTTAATATGAAATGACCTGAATTTAAAATATTTAGCCTTTTTGCAAGTGTTTTGATTAAATATATTCAAAACCTTTGAATTTCACATAAAAATATCAACTTTAACTATTCTTTATACAATTTATTCTTTAAAATATGGATAAACATTGCAAAAAATGTGATATTGTTGCAAAATTTTATAATTCAAAAATAAATAAAACATAAATAGTTTCTTCCTTTGCAAGTATTTTTATGCTGGGAATATCCTTATGTAGGTAATATACTGTTTTCAAATTTATATCTCAATTATTTATAAATTTTTTTGTATGCTTAAAGTTTGTCGACACAAACTTTTTTTTACAAAAATTCTTAGTTTAAAAACTAAACTAAAAATAATTTATGAATTTAGGTTAATTTCCATGTTCTATTCCTTTCATACATTTAAAGAAAACTTTTACATGAAGTTTCAAAGCATTTAGAACAAAAATATTTTTATTGTGATGTTTTGAATGAATACAACATGCATAAAAATTCAAATAAGAAATAATTAAAACCAACTTTTAAATATAAATAAAAACAAATGTACATACATAAAAATGTTATTGATCTTTAAATTCTCCTATATTAATATAAACACTTATTTATTTGTTTTGTTTTCTTTAAATAACTTCCAACTTAAAAGTACCATTTATCAATTTTTCTTCGACAACATTCAAATCACTCAAATTTATAACTCAAATTCTTTGTTTTTCAAATAACAAAAGTTTTTAAAATAAAATGTCCTTGATTTTCAACTTGCAACTATTATAATACCTTTGATAAAATTTTAATGTTATCATTATATCAAATAATTGCAGAGTTTACTTCATTTTCATACTTTTCAAAAATCCTTAAAATTCATCATCTTTCTTTAAAATTATATTGTCTATATTATATTATCTTGTTAGATCACATTTCATTTTAGAATTCTTAATCAAATACAACACATGTTGACAAACTTTAAGCATAGAAAAGTTTAATGTTTTGATTCACAACTTTTCATTCAATATATTTTATTCCAATTCAAATTCAAACTTAGAAAATAAAAAAAATATTGATAATCAAATCAGGTAATACTTACATACATTTGATTTATTTCTCATAGAAATAATATAAATTTCATACAATATAATTTTCACAAAATTTAAAGTAGTACATAAAACAATAATATTCAGAACATGAGAATTTTACGGTTATGTAGTACAGGCATCGAGACACGGCGCCATTCTTTTATTGTGGTATATCTTTCGTCTGTGGTGGAAACAAACTTTTACTCCAACGATGAAATTAGTGCAAATAAGAATTCTGCAATTAATTATCGAAATAGCAATAAAATAGTCATTATATTGTAGGAAAAATGAAGCTACGAATTCCTCTAATTGCAGTATTGCAACCCTAAAGAAATTGGCGATAATTCAGGGTTGCAAGATTGGCGCCTTCCTCAATGGTAAAAACACTACATTGTTGCCACTACATTGGTTTGCCAAAGAAATGTTAAAAAATATTTAGGGGTGGGCCACCCTTATCACTTAGGGGTTTAAAAATAGATTACGACCGATTCTCAGACCTACCAAATATGCACAAAAATTTTCATAAGAATCGGTCGAGCCGTTTCGGAGGAGTTTGGCAACAAACACTGTGACACGAGAATTTTATATATTAGATAAGTATTTTTTTCTTCTACAGTTTTACAGAAAATTTAAAATGTATAATAC
>BPLR01002326.1:0-195679 GCA_021605095.1 Caerostris extrusa
AATCTAAAACTAATACAAGTAGCATTTTTAATATACATGTTGCGTGAGCCTCATGTCTCAATTAGTTTCTTAACTGATTCAAGTTTTCTTGTTGCTGTCGCTGAATATATTTTCTTAATGGAATCTGACCACATTTCCAAGCACTGAAGTACGTATACATTCTATTCAGGAACTCCAGGAAATTGTCATTAAACTGCCAGGTTATGATTTGTTGCACGCCATTTTGCTGCCAATCCAAACCGGAAGTTAATGTCATGAATGAATATTTGCTTTCGCTGCGTTCAGCAAGAGGAAATCATTTGTTCATGTTGCATTAGAACATCGATTAAGATTTTGAAGATTCTTGAGATTTGATACTTGATTTTAATTCTTCTGAGCTTTATATTGATCATTTTGAAAGCATTGTTGTTAAATTAAAAGTTTGATTTGAGTAAAAAATTATTACATTTCCATAATTAAATACTATGAGTAAATATACATATTCTTTTACATCTGCATTAGAGTTAATGATTTTGTTGTCATGTAATTATTTATTTATTTTTTAATAAAAATTAAATTTTTTTTACGTGATTTATAGATAAATGTAGTAAATAAAATTAAAGATTGTTTTATTATTAAAAATTCAACTGAACCGGTTTTTTTTTTTTTTTAAAGATAAAGTTGTTAGTAAAACGTTTATTATCATTTAGATAAAGATTAACATGATTTTTAACATCAGAAAAAAATAGCATTAAAAAATCAACTTAAAACTGGGTAAATATTTAAAGATAAAAAATCAACTTAACCAGGTTTTTTTTAGATAATGCGTTAAAAAGTGATGTTATTTGTTTTTATTCATAACTATGCATCCGTGATAATAACGTGTTTTAATTTATTCATATCGTAAAAAAAACAAGCACTATTGGCATTAGATTTAATGATTTTGTTTTTATGATATTATTTATGTCTTTTTATAAAAATTAAAATGTTTTTACATAATTTGAAGATAAATTTCGTAAATATAATTAAAGTTGACTCATACTTTAAATTATTATTTAAAAAAATTAATTCAACCGGGTTTTTTTTGGATAAAGTTATTAATAAATCTTTAAAGGGTGATATTATCATTTAGTTTTATTCATAACTATGCATCCATGATAATAACATGTTTTAATTTATTCATATCTGAGAAAACAAGCACTATACACATTAGAGTCAATGATTTTGTTTTCGTGAAATAATTTATGTCTTTTTATAAAAATTAAATTTTTTTTTACATAATTTGAAGATAAATTACGTTTAAATTGCTTCTGAAACTATTCCGCAACTTTTTCCGCGCTAGTGGAAAAATAATATCGAAAAAAATTATTTTCAAAAATATTTAATTAATATTATTAATTTTAAATAATTAAATACGTACAGATTATAATTTTATTTTTATTTGTTTAAATTTGGTTACAGTACATTCTACATCTTTGACAGTACAGTCTATATTCCTTGATAGTGCAGTTTACATTCTTTTCAACATTAAGATAATAAATTCAAATCATAAAATATTGAATCCAATAAAGATCATCTTAAAATTTATTCAAAAGATAAAAGTAAAAATATAAATCTTATATTCTTGATAATGTTATATTTTCCTTATTTGATTTTGTTCTCAAATATAATCATATTTTAAAAAATGTCCTTTGTTTTAACTTCCTAAAATATTAATTTTTAATATTATAATAATTCTTAATTCCCTTAATATTATATTCTAATTCTAATTTGCTATAATGAAGTGCAATTATTGGTATTGGTTTAAATTTGTTTGATAGTACAGTCTACATTCTAGAAATACAGTCTACATTCTTTGACAGTACAGTCTACATTCTACAAATCAGTCTACATTGTTTGACAATACAGTCTACATTCTTTTCACTAAAATATTAAATTCATATCATAAAATATTTCATCAAATAAAGTGCATTTTGAAATTTATTCAAAAGATCAAAAAAAAAAAAAAAAAATTAACTATTATATTCTCGATATTATATTTTTCCTTATGTTGTACTCGAACATAAATATGTTTTAAAAATGTCCTTTATTCCAGTGCATAAAAAAAAGTAATATAATGCTCAAAATTTAAATGAATTTATTTTTATCTAGCATTATGCTTCCATGATAATCAGCAGCAGAATAAGAAAATCAGAAATCTAATTTCAGATACGAATTTTTTTTTTTTTTCTGTTTGGGGATTAATTTAAATGCTAATATGAAGGGCACGAAATATTTTGGAAATACGTTCCCATTTGTAGAACGAACTAGGTTTTACACTTTTTAATTACTTTGCGCCTTGAATCCCAGTACTATTTTCTTAATAATTTTTTTTTTGTAATAAAGAGAAAAGAAAAAATGTAGCTTTGTATTTGTTTAAATAAAGTTTGAAATAGGTTATTAGTTTTCTCCAGTATATTCTTCGAAATATTTCCAGTTTATCATTGCTGTTTCTTTTAATAACAAGGAAACAAGGAAATTTTTGAGATAAATTTAAATTTTTTTCATGCGCTGCATTTCTTTTTTTTTTTTTTTTATTAGCATATAAAATATTATAAAATTGGTTTTATGCAAAGCGTAAATATAATTTTTAAAAACTTAATTTTACGTTGTTTAAAAATCATTTGTGATTATAAACTTTACTTATACTTAAGCCGGACTCGTGGCTTAGTGGTAACATGTACTGCTGGTGAGTATTAGGGCTGAGGTTCAATCCTCTGATAGCATTGTGGTAGACACTGTTTCCAAAACAGTAGAGAAGACTCGATGGCGTTTGCGATGTTCAGCATCTTGCCTCGTTGTTGCCTCGATGCTCAGCATCTTGCCTTCTTAGTTGACTCCCTGGTGGGTTTTTCCGGGTTTTCCCCATACGTTACGCAAACTACTCTAGTTTCCTCTAAAAGTCCTCATAGAAGATACTGTTCTCTTTTCTTCAGCGACTCGTCGACATATCAGACTTCTACCTACGAGTGCTCTATCACAATAGAAGCTGCCCTCCCTTCCTTTCCTCCTTCCATGAGACCACACGGCCTCTTGAATTAGTCTAGATGTACCAAGTGGGATTAAAAATAACAACTTCCATGATAATCACCAGAAGAATAAGAAAACTAGAAATCTAATTTCAGATATGAAGTTGTTTTTTTCTGTTTGTGGATTAATTTAAATGCTAATATGAATGACATGAAATATTCTGGAAATGCGTTCCTATTTGTTGAATGAACTAGGTTTTTACTGTTTTAATTACTTTGTGTCTTGAGTCCCAGTGATATTTTCTTATACTTCCTTTCTTTTTAATAATAAAGAGAAAAGGAAAATTGTAACTGCGTACGTAGTTTAAATAAAGTCTGAAATAACTTATTAGTTTCCACCAGTATATTCTTTGTAATATTTCCAGTTTATCATTGCTGTTTCTTTTAATTTAAAACAAGGAAATTTTTGAAATAAATTTTAATGTTTTCTATTAGTTGAATTTTTTTTTTTTTTTTTTAGCATAGAAATAATTAAAATTGGTTTTATACAAAGCGTAAATAAAATTTAAAAACTATTTTTACGTTGTTTAAAAATAATTTGTGATTATAAGTTTCACTTATAGTTAGGTTCGACTCGTGGCTCCGTGGTAACGTTGCGTCGCTGGTGAGCATTAGGGCGGAGGTTTGATCCACTGGCGGCTTTGTTGTGGACACTGTTTCAAAACCAGTAGACTCGATGGCGTTTGTGATGTTCAGCATCTTGCCTCGTGAGTCGGATTACCTGTTGGGAATTTGCCGGGTTTTCTACCATACGATACATAAATTCAGGATAGTTCCCACTAAAAGACCTCTTGGAAGACACTGCCCCCTCCTTCTTCAGCGTCACGGAGCCAAGTCAGACTACTACTTACGGATGCTCCATCTCAACAGAAGCTGATCCCCCTTTTCCTTCTTCCATGAGATAACACGGGTTCTTGGACTTGGTCTAGATGTTGCTGTCTTCCAAGTGGGATAAGAAACAGCGACTTATACTTAAGCCCGACTCGTGGTTCAGTGTTAACGTGCTCCGCTGATGAGCATTAAGGTTGAGGCCTAATCCGCTGGCGGCATAGACACTGTCAGCATAGACGCTGTAGACACTGTTTCAAAAATGGCATTTGTGATGTTCACCATCTTGCCTCGTTATTCAGACTGCTGGTGGAGTTTTCCAGGTTTTCTTCCATACGATATACAAATGTGGGATTCCATACGATACGGAAATATTAAACTTTCTCCCTGAACACACTACTCTCTTTCTTCAGGAACTCTGAACCATGCCAGACTTCTACCTACTGGTGGTCCATCACAACAGAATCTGCACCTTTTCCCTCTATCCATAAGTAGACTACCTTTGGGTTGTCTGTCCCGTGCTAGTGGACACTGATTAGATACAACGACTGATACGTAAATAAGTTTGTGTTTAATTTTATGCATTAGTAGTTTTCGAGATAAATTAAAAATTCGTACATGGTTAATTTCTTTTTTTCAACTAAACATAGAAATGCAAATTGAGCTCAGTACTGCTTTCAAAAACGAAGAGATTCAATGGTAGTTATTACAGCTTGTGAAAGTGGGTTTCTGCCATAGGGTTACGGATACTGGGCAGCATATTCCTCAAAGTCCTTCTGGAAGCTCATTTGTCACAGTTCATACTCATAGTTATCAAAGTTTAAACAAATAAAATGCATCAATATTTTGCCTTTTTATTGCACAACATGGAATGGAAAAAAAGCTTGGCAAAGAGAAAAATCAGTATTGCATTAAGTTTCACTATTATTATTATTATTATTATATTTATATATTCGTAAATTAAATTTAATAGGATGCACTAATGCGTAATTGTATTTTTTTTTTTTTTTTTTTTGTCATTCTTGTAATTAAATATGCATGTTTTTCTTTTTGCAGCAGCTGCGCCCACACCTGGAGGGTCGGGCAAGAGTGGGGAGGGGGAGCATGGCAGCCCCAGACCCTCGTCACCGTTCGCTGCCCTGGGGCTGAGGAGAACCAGATTCTCCAGCGTTCCGCTCGTCGAAATCAAGTAAGGCTACTCCTCATTACTTTTTTGTTTGGTATAAAAAAACAGAAAAATAAATATTGACTGTAACCTTCAATTTTATTTTTTAAACAACGAAAGTAATTAAATTTTTCGCAAGTTGTGTTCAGAAATTTTTTCAACAATTAATTTTCCTGGATTATTATTTTTCCGAAAACTGATTATTTAGTATGTAAGGTGATTATTTTCAGAAAGAATGATGTATTTATTTTTATGTATATTTAAAAGAATGTAAAAAATATTTAATTGGTAGGGATTCTGTCTATTAACCAAATTTTTTTCTAAGTAAATAAAATAGAAAATGAACAATATGAGTCGTTTCATTTCCAAGTTGAAATGATTATTCACATATTATTATTAATTCACACTATTGCAAATGACTATTCAAAAAGCTATTCACACATTATTATTAATTCAAATTATTACAAACGAATATTTAAGGAGCTATTCGCACATTATTATTAATTCACACTGTTATGAACGACTATTCAAAAAGCTATTCACACATTATTATTAATCCATACTATTACAAACGCTTATTCAAAAGCTATTCACACATTAATGTAATGAGAGTCTTAAGATTCCCATATTCTTTAGAATAAATATAATAAAAATTTATTGCGAACATTAATATAACGTTGACTGTGTTATTAAAAAAGTTAAAAGAATGTGTCAAGATCTAATATAAATTGAAGTGTATAGTATAAAGGATATATCCAGATCTTTAAACCCTTCAAGAATTTATGCCTTTCCCCCTCCCCCATATATTTCTATATTTAAAATGTTGCTGCACAAAGAAAGAGAAAAATATCTAGTTAAATCGATATAATATGTCAATAAGACTCAGAACATTTAAAATTTGCTCAACATTGCAGAAATAAGCATTATAAGGATATTTATGAGCAGTATAGTATTGTTGTTTGCTGTTACCACCATATTGGGAAACAATTCAAGAATTTCCAAAATTCATCATTCATCTGCTATCAAATTAGTTATAAAAATCAAATCAAATTTAAAAATAATAATAATAACTTATTATATATCTTTTCCTATATTTAAAATATCATAAATACTACAGACTGGGCCATAAAATTGCCATCACATAGAAGTTATCTTCTTTTTTATAGACAAAATGTTGAAGCAGATGACATTACCTTTCCTGCTTCAGTTGAGTTACCCAGACGACATGTTACGTTTTATTCAGATGCGGACAGCGATTCGTCTTTGTCTGGGGTAAGTCTGTTCTTTTAACTGATTGATAAATTAATATTAGAACAGGTTGTTGCTTTGGAATCACGACTGCTTTAATTTGATGTCATTTATCGTTGGACTGGTAGATTTGTAACAGATTCGGATCTACCAAGGGAACACTAATGTCACAATTTGAAACAAATCGCGCAGATTTCATCTTTAAGATTCTTAAAATCTTTATTTCCTAACCTAATTCTCCTTTTCTTTTTTTATACCACTTGGTAGACAACAACATCTAGACTAAGTCCAAGAACTCGTGTGGTGTCATGGTAGGAGTGAAAGGGGGTTTGTTTCGTTAGTCGCTTTACGGTTATTATTTTGTACACTTTAGGCTAATTAGATCAGGACCTAAAGTTTAACGAGGACTCAGAACCATTAATAAAACATCCATGCCACCGCCAGAATTCGAACGTGAAGCATGTGGTACCAAAAGGTCAGAACGCTAGCCAATTAGCCATCAATCCGCCTAGAAGGGAGAGGGGGAAGCTTCTGTTGTGATTGAGCACCCATTGGTAGAAGTCTGATTTGGCTTCGTGACGCTGAAGAAGGAGGGCAATGCCTTCCGGGAGGACTTTTAAGAGTGACTATCCCGCATTTGCGCATGGTATGGGAGAAAATCCGGTAAATTCCCACCAGATATTCCGGCTAACGAGTCAAGATGCTGAGCGTCACAAATGCCATCGAGTCTCCTCGTGTTTTGAAACAGTATCTAAAATACAAAGCCTTCAGCGGATTGAAACTCAGCCCTAACGCTCACCAGCGGCCCGCGTTGCCACTGAACCACGGGTCTTGCATTCTCCTTCTTTCTTCAGTCAAACATTCAAATGGAGGACTTTTCAACTAATGAATTTATTGTGTCCATATCAAGCCACTGCACGTGAGAGTTAGATTGCCTAGTTGGCCTATATCATGAAAGGTAAAATTGAAGGTTTATAGTAACACATATATGATTATTCATTTCTGATATAGTGACATTATATGGCCTTTAATTTCTGGACAATTTCAAAGTCTTATGATTGAATAGTATGCGTAATAACGATTTGGAAATTAAACTTTTAATCGTAAATCTATAAAAATTTAATCTTATGCCCATCACTCGAAATCGTAGAATCAAAGGAAATCGTTTGCCATTGGAGAGTGACGTTGACATCTGCATGATGTTTTTGTTTTCATTAATTATTCCAGCTGCCACAGCTTACAAGTTCAACCTGAAAAGTAACTTTTCAACTTATAATAGAAATGCATATGTAATAAATATCGTGAAAGAAGGCTCAGTTCCATAATTATTGCATGAGGAATATTGCAACAATCAAGGAATCACAATAATTATCATGCAATATTTGTATTTGTATGATAATTATTGTGATTCTTTGAGCTGTTTTGAAAAGTAAAACTTATATTTATTTGTAAAAATGGTAAAAATATAAATAATGCTGAAATATGATTTTACTTTTTATTCCTTTAAAATGAATAAACCTCTATTTTTATTACATGTGTAATCAAAAGAAAGAATTTAAAAAACTTGTGATACTATTGCCTTAGTATTTTAAGCTGTTTTCATCAAAAGCCTCCAGTTATTTTTATATCATTTGGTCAGTAGATAAAAAGGTTGTTAATATTGCCATATATCGTAATTGAGTAACGAAATTGACCCTAAATAAAAAGTTGTACGTCAACTGTTCTCGGAAATCGTAAAATTATTCAGAATTTGCAATAAAACTTGTATTTCAGGTCTCTTGTTTGCAAAAGTTTCCTTATTTCATGTTCATATAAGTGTCAAAGCAGAATGATGGCTAAAAAAGAATTTTTTTCATATAAAAATAAATATAAAAATAAATATAAAAATAAAATTTGATATATAAAGTAAAAAGTCATTTCATTGAAAATTCATATTATAAATGAAAATAATATAATTATTAAAAAGTCATATATAATATATCGTTATATATATATATATATATATATATATATATACATACTGTATAATTCTTTTGTACATGCATTTGTCACTGAACTCCTCTTAAACGGCTGGACCGGTGTTAAAGGAATTTTTGTGTGCGTTTGAGTGGCCCCAATGGATGGTTTAGATTCACAACTGAACCCGGTAGGTGACGCTGCAATCTATATAATTCTTCTGTACGTGTGTTTGTCACTGAATTCTCCCTAAACGGCTTGACTGAAATTTTTTTGTGTGTGTTTGACAAAACATGGAGAATGTTTTTATGCTATTCCCTTTGTTGTAAGTCGCCACCAGATGGTGCTGCAGCATATCAACTTCTATACCGTTCAACTAATCGCTATGAAAATTACTAATTATATATATTCGAGTATGGAAAATTGGTTCGCGCTATCCACTTTACTGTTACTTGCCACCAGATGGTGCTGCACGGATTTCATCTAATATACCGTTTAAACGATATCCGTGAAAATTAATATGCACATATATTGGAAAATGGTGAATATATTCCTCGTAATTTTGGTAATTTCCCAGAATGCATTTTTGGCAAGACAACTTATGCCAAGTTTTGCTAATATATAATATATATATAATAGTTATGAGTATTTGCTAGCCTATGAGAGAACGAGGTTTCAATTCCTACTGTTGGCATGCGCTACTGCTTTGATAAAAAAAGTGCAGACTTGGTAATGATAATAACAAAAGGTAGTGTTAGTCAAAACAATTAAATGTAATGACAATATGATGCGCATAATAGTAATCAAGGAAAAAAAAAAGTGAAATTTTTGCATCTTTGCAGTATAAAATACCTTTTATTATAAAATAACTAATGAGGAAAAACAAAATTTTCGAAACAAAAAAAGTTAACGAAACTTACATTTTCACAAGTACTTATACTTAATTTAATTTATAAATATTTGTTATATTTTTTCGCAGTTTGTAAGTCATTAATGTATTCATATATAGTTACATCAAATCTTCAAATTTTTTATTGTACATTGGTGGGCCATTTTACCCATCTTTTATTACCGCCTGAGGAATATTTTACCTACGTGCGATAAAGGGAGAATATTTGAGAGTTTTTGCATACCGTATTTTGGACGTCCGTTAGCTTTTTCTCCCATAGCGCGCATGCTCATAGGAAACATTTTGCGCATACGCATGCGCAATTTCCTATGAGCATGCGCGCTAGGGAGAAAAAGCTAACGGACGTCCAAAATACGGTATGCAAAAACTCTCTATTGTCCCACAGGTTTTGGCCGTATGGAGAAAACTAGTAGAACTTCTATTTGTCACTTTAATTTTAATAAGAGATTTGCATATGCTGTCGTGCTATCGCCGTCCTGTTTCATCGTTTTTAAAAGCGTTATCTGCAACATAAGTTATCAGTGGACTCGACTCTAAACCCCTCCACGACAGCTGCCTTCTTTATCACTGGACCACAAGACGATCTTACACCTCGCTTTGTACAGAAATATTTAGTTCTTCATCGGAATTTTTCTTAATATACAAGCGAACCAACATTTTTTGGTTTGGTTTGTCACTCTACAGTCATTTTGTGCACACTTTATGTTAATTATACCGGGACCTACAGTTTAAAGTAGATTCCGAACCACTAACAAACAACCATGCCACCGCTAGATTCACCAACATTTTGCGAGTATTTCTATCTCAAAATTAAATGCGTTAATTTCAAATAATGTTTGATTTATTACTTGAATTTTCCTACTCCCAAATATCCTACAAAATTTTCTAATAAAAGTGATAGTGTGAACGATTATGGTACAGCCGAGGTGAAGGTTGGCCATGTATTCAACAGAAGATAAAAAAAAGCCAATCATTATCTTTTCAAAATAAAATATTACAGCTGGATTATTTTGCCATTATTTAACAAGGAAATATTATTATTAGTCTTAAATATAATTACTTAATATGATACACCTTATTATTATGCTATTTTTATTTGTATATAAAAAAATCGACTTAAGTGCATCATAAACTATTGATCAATTATGGGGCATCACATGCAAACGTTTTATCAGATAAACTAATATTTATTACCGAACAGGCTTCCTACCTAAAAATGAAAAATTAGGTCCGCCTTTGCACACATATACTTTAGTAAAAGGTAAGTTTGACAACAAATGCTTCTGCATATTTTTATGACCATAAAAATATGAATTTACGATATTTGATCTAGCGATATATGACAGACCCGAGATATAAAAATGCTTTTAATAGCACTGAAATCTGCTCTGATTCAAGCATCATTGTTGGTAAACCTGTTATGACAGATGAAAAACTGTTGTTCATAATCAAGGCGAATTTGTGTCTATAAACATGAGTTCGTTATCTGCCAAGGTCATGTCATAAGCCACACCTGTTTAACTGAATAGTCATAATGTTATTGTAATCAGCAATCTGGTCGTAAATGATATAAAATATTTAGAATTTTAAAATTTATTTTTTGTACTGATATTATAAATAGCACTTAAATATATTATTTGACATTTCCTTTTTAATGAAAAAATTAATAAAGATTTTAATGAAAAGATGATTTTATCATAGTGGAGATATGTTGCATACAACATTTTTGTATTTCAAGACATGAATTTTCCATAAAAGTGTATTGAAAAGATCTCAGTCTATCGTTTTCATATTACCAGATACTATTTTGTATATTTACTTCAAATGGCATTGTTTATAATATGTTTTTAAAAAACTTTGTATCTAAAGTTGTTCTAGCCCAAATAATTTCTTTTTGATTAAAAATATTAATATTTTTTCGATTACGTCTGTGACCTTATCATGACCTTAAAAAGAGTTCTGTAGACCGTTAAAAAGTGCATTTGGAAGTTCAATTAAAAACAATTACAAAAATTTCATGAGTGTTTCTCTTTTGTAATAATTAAATGTAAATTTTTTTTATACTTTAAAAGTTTTTTGTACTCCTATTTGAAATATTTTTAAAAAGCTATATTAAACTTGAAATAACAGGATTTTTGCTTGCACCATTTTTCCTGTTGTTTTGATCATATGAATTCATTTTTTTATCTAATCATTTAATTATTAACTTAATAAAAGTATTTATTGCCTTTTAATGTAGAATAAAAAACAAAAACATGGATGGAACAATTTATTAAAAACGATACGAAGAAACAATGTACGATTGAAACTATTCAATCATATGATTATTTAAAATTTTAGCATGTTAATAAATTTAAAATTTCAAAACTATTGCAATGACAAAAACAAAAACAAAAAAAAAAATATTTTTAAAAAAAATTTATTCAGTAACAATAAAATAGTATTTTTGCCTTTTAATGTAGAATCAAAGGCAAAAACATGGATGGAACAATTGATTGAAAACGATACGAAGAAAACAATGTACGACTTGAACTATTCAGTCATATGATTATTTAAAATTTAGCATACTATATTAATACATTTGACATTCAAACATTATTGTCAGTAACGACAAAAATAAAACGAATAAAAATACATTTTTAAAAAATTTATTCAATAAAAATAAAAATAGTATTTTTACCTAAAAGTTTTTAATGTAGAATAAGAGGCAAAGACAAAAAAAAACATGGATGGAACAATTGATTGAAAACCATATGAAGAATAAAACAATGTACCTTTTGAATTATTCAGTCAGAAAAATTGTTTAAATTGTTTAATATAGTTGTTAATTTAATTTGAAATTCCGAACATTATTGGAAAGACAAAAACAAAACGAATAAAAATTGAAAAAAATTTATTCTGTAATAATAAAAATAATACTGATAATAGTAGTGAAAAATTTTTTTGTATTTACTTAAATGATTTGCCGTTAGTTAAAATTAAAAAAGTATAAACAAAATTCGTGAAAGCAAGTTTTATTTAATAAAAGTACTTTTTGCACTAAAGGTACTGTAATAAAGGTAATTGTACGTTTTAGCAATAGTTTTATAAATCTACGAATATTAATTTAGTCAAGTTTTTAAAAATATATTATCACCGTAAGTATTAAATAAGCGTACCATATATAAAAAAAGTCATTGACGTAAGTGTTAAATACAATGCTTTTGTATGTAACACAACATGAAATTCTTATCATGTCTGCTAGAAATCTTCACAATTTGAATTATTAATATAATAATGTACATTTTAAATAACAAAACTGAATATTACTTAAAATATTCTTTTTGAAATAAAACTTTTTTTTAGATAAGATATTTTTATTCAAAAACACCATTCCATACATAGATACATAAAATACATTCTATCTATGTTTTCAATGTATCAGATACATTATTACTAATATACAATTATATGTTTTTGTAAAGATACATTTTGGTATGATGCTTTCAGGAGAGTGATAACAATCCTGTCTTTGACCTTTGTTTAGTTTTAGATCAAAGTCACGATATCTCCATTAAACATGTTCTTTTCAACATTTTTTTTTTCGCCTTTGTTTGTTAAAAAGTCTATAAGTTTCTTCATTAAAGTTCAGTGTTTTTTACTATTGAATGTTGAGGATGTTAATCTATGTTAATTGTGCATTTTTTAAAGAAAACATAGGAATTCGTAACCTCCAACGCATGTGTGCTTTTTGATGAATAATGAGTGCACCTGTAACCTGCATCGTGACAGTAAAGCCCACAAACTATTTAAAAGTTCTTGTGTGATTTTCAACTCAACTCACACCTGCTCTTTTGATTCTTACGACACGCAATGAATAATCACAGTAGTTGACGTGTGTTTAGGAATTTTTGATTTTGTATGCGTCATCGCAAGGAATTAAACAAACCTTGTTTTGGAATTCGAATAAATATTTTGTTGCCAATGTCATAATGCCGCAAATATAGGTATTCTAGAAAAATCATATAGTTAGCATGAATTAATTGCTCAAATGTTGTTTTTTTTTTTTTTGCTCTAAAAATTACAATTTTTATCTATAACTTAAATGTATTTAAAATTTTTATTTCATGCAAATCTATACTACAAGTCCATATGAATACATTTTAATGAATATAATAATTCATATGACTACATTTCAATGAATATAATAATTCATATGAATACATTTTATTATAAATACCAAGATAATGTTTTTAAATATGCATTATTAATATTAGTCTTGTCATTGAAAAGGACAATTGTTGACCCCATTTTTAATTTAAAAGAACGTACATGAAAAATACATTTTGCTCTAAAATAAAAAAGAAAATTAATGGTAAAAATGAACGTTATTCATTTATATCAAGCGATAATTCTTTTAAAATCCATTATTATTTATAATTTAATACTGTCTACTTTTATGTAGCCTCATATGCTTTTTATAAATATAAATATCAAACTCCTTCTTCTTCAGTGGCGCAACAGTCCGTGGTGGGCCAAGGCCATCTGTCTGCTGGCAGATTTTGAAACATGAGATGTTTTCTTTTTACGAGGTAGAAAACAACAGTCATATTAGTCTGGGACTTACAGTTTAACATGGATTTCGAATCACTAACAAACATCCATGCCACAGTCAGGATTCAAACCTGAAGCTTGTGGTACCAATACCAAAGCGCTAGTCTATTGGCCGTTAGGCCACTGTGTTGTGTTGGAGCATCCGTAGGTAGAAGTTTAACTTGTCTCCGGGATTCTGAAGAAGGAGTGCAGTGCCTTAGGGAAGAATTTTTAAGGAGAACAACAGCGTATTTTGCGTATCGTATGGGAGAAAAACTCGGAAACTCCACAGGTAGTCCGTCTAACGAGGCAAGATCCTGAAGATCTCAAATCCATCGAGTCTGCTCGTTTTTTGAAACAGTATCTACTTATAACAAAGCTGCAGCGGATGGAACCTCTGCCCTAATGCATACCAGCGGCGCATATTGCCACTGAGCCACGAGTTGCGCTTTAAAAGTTTATAAATCATAAAATCAAAGAAATTTCTTATTCTCAAGGAAAACTATTCAGTAGAATTTTCAAAAGAATACTGAAAGATTTTAAAATGGATAGTGATTCTTTTTTTTTTTTCAAAAATAATATACAGAAACTTTTTATTTTTTATAATAACGATTATGAATAATTTTAAAGACTGTAATAAAAATTCTGTATTGCCATTGTAATATATCGTAATATAAATAATAAATAATAATGCAATATATTGTAATTAGATAATATCTATCATAAATATGATATATAATATGATATTATCTTATTAGGTAATAAGATAATGGCATAATATACGAGTATAATAATATATATATTGCTATTGTAATATAACAATAATTCAGGAATTATTTTTATTCATTCAAAGTCCCAAAAAAATTTCCAAATTTCATATTGATATAAATTGGGTATAAAATTTAGATTATTTTACAAAATAAATAAAATAAATCCTTACTTTTCATTTGAAGATAGATAGCTTATTTATCAGCTTATATGAGCTTTTATCGATCCAGAATACTTCGATTGTTGCACTTCTGCATTAAGAACTTTTCCCAAATATTCTTCTTTCGGCGACTTTCGCCATTAACTTCAATTAAGTGCACTCACTTCCCCATTCCTCTCGATGAGTTCCCTTTCAAGGACACGGACTCGAGACATTCAAATTAGTTTTAGTTTTACTCAACGGCAGACAGCGAAAATGAGATAATTAAGAGCTCCATATTAATAAAGATCATTGCTGATTAATAGCTGTATTTTGATATATGTCGAGAATGTTAGTTAGAGACCATTTATTTTTTTAAAGTAACTGGAGTGATCTTATTTTTAATTTGCCCATAGATCTTATCTGAAATGATTTTAAAATGGTTTTAGAGGTTAGTAGGATTAAGTTTCATTATAAGTATATTTATACACTAAAAACTGAAAATTACAATTAGTTTTATTATGCTATTTTATTTTTATATTATTTATTATCTAATGAAATGTAGAGAATTTTCATCTCTATCCATTGTTCTAAACATAGCATGGAATCGCCCATGAGTGGTTGCACATAACTTACATCGTTAAAATGAATGCACTATTTAGATATCTTTTGAATTGGTATCTGCCACTATTTTTGTTATCAGTTTTGTCATCGATATTGGTGTCGTTGTCAGAAGATTTAATTTTTCTGTTTTAACTATAAATTTATTAAAATTACATAGCGATGTTACAATATGGCTAATAATTTTCCTTTACTTTCTCACTTCTTATGTGTAGTAATATACAAATAGAAATAACTTCGTTGATAATTAATGATTTGTTTATTAGATCTCTTTTCTTTTTCTTCATTGCCACAACAGCCTCATAGTGGGCTAAGGCCATCCGTCTTCTGGCAGATTTCTAGATATGAGTTGTTTTCTTATTACGGGGTAGGGTAGTCAGCCCAGAACCCAACTCTCTATAGTCATATTAGACTGGGACCTACGGTTTAAAGTGGATTTCGAACCACTATAAACATTCATGACACGGCCGGGACTCGAAACCGAAACCTGCGACACCGAGTCCATAGCTCTACTCACTCGGCCATCAGATCCCTAGATCCATTTCAGCATAAAATAATTCATCACTACTAAAGTAAAATTAAATCCTTCAATTTCTTTAATTCGTTTTTTGTTTCATTTACCACCATATGTATCAAAATTCAACTTATATAGACATTTAATATTGAATATATTAACATTTCCGATTAAAAGCAACAATCCAAGCAATGTTTATTAATTCCATTTCAAATGATAAACAGACTTGACTCTTTCATGTCTTTCAGTGCCAGTAATCTTTTATTTTTCGGTAGTTTTCTTCGTATATTCTTTTAAATCCAAGAATATAATTTCTTGAAATTATGGTTAATGATTTCTTCTTACAATCCTGGCTGGGCACATTTTATTTAATTCCATAAAAATCTAAGGAACTGGACAAATAAAATAACCGCTACTAACACAAAAGGCAGTATCATCAGATTAATAGTTCTGCTTCAGGGTCCCTGTCATAAGCACCAAGTATTTATCTCATGATAACTTTTTCCGTCTTTCTCACCCCAGAGTCAAGTACCCTCTTGAGAGATTCACGTGCGACCTAGTTCACCTAAAAGTGTTATACTGGACACGCACACATACATACACTCATATATATCTTTATGTATATAATTTTTTGTGCATGTTCTTGTCACTGAACTCCTCCTAAACGGCTGGACCGATTTTGATGAAATTTTTGTGTGTGTGTGACAAAACATGGAGAATGTTTTTATTTTATCCCCTTTATTGTAAGTCCCCACCAGATGGTGTTACAGTATATCAACTTCTATACTGTTCGAACAATCACTAAGAAATTTGGTAATAATATGTATTTGAGTATGGAAAATAGGTTCACGCTATCCACTTTATTGTTATTTGCCACCAGATAGTGCTGCAGCATTTCATCTTCATGGATATCGTTCAAACGATATCCATGAAAATTAGTATGCACATATATTGGAACATGGCGAATATATTCGCGATATGTAATTTTCTACAATGCATTTTTTTGGCAGGACAACGTATACCTTATATGTTAGTATGCGGTATGCATATATGCTAGTATATATATATATATACAACTAGTAAATATATATATAGTATGCTAGTACATATGCTATGTGACCTGATGTCCGAGTGGCTAGCGGTCAGGCGCTCGGTACCACTTTTAATGGGGTTCGAATAACGGCGATGCTATGGATGTTTGTTAGTGGTTCGAAATCCACTTTAAACCGTAGGCAGGATTTCATATGACTGTAGACTGTCACAGAACCCATTCAGACTTCTTCTCACCACTTCAAAGGGGCAACTCAGCTCTAGGCACAGTGATGTGGTGTGGTGTAGTAGTAATAGTAGTAGTATATATGCTATGTGTATATGCTAGTATATATATATATATATATACTAGAAGACCCGGCCACGCGTTGCTGTGGCTTTCTTGTATTTCGTTCAATTATTAGATACTATAATTGGTATTGTTAAGGAAGTGATTGGTAAAGAATGTTGAAAAGATCAAATTAAGTTTCAACGAATAGAAAATGCTTAATTTTTATTAATTTAATGAATGAGGTAGATAATGTTGATTTTTAAGACTGTTTTATAATTATTTTACGTGATATAATTTTTAATAATCATTACTTTCATTTAACTAAGAAATGAACAATATTTCTTGTTAGTCTGTCTTTCGTAGAAATAAATAAATTCGATGGTTTTCGAACACGTGAGCATGCAACATACAGCTGCCCATGGGAGAAAGACGGATTCTGAGGTTAGATTTTTTTTGGCGGTCGTTTACTGAAAATGATAATTGAAAAACACAATACAATTAAAATAAAATCGGGATATAATAAGAAAAGACTTAAAAAAAAATTCACAATAAAATACAAATGCAAACGATCGTTTAAGGTACACGAACACCTTCGAAGGAATTTTTTTGAAATTTTTTATCTTTGTACACATTTTTTGGATTGAATGTATCTAAAAACTAATGATTTCACATAAAAAAATTTCATTATTATTTTTTAAAATTTTTATAAGCTAAAATAAGGGTAAAAATGGCCAAAAATTGATACTGTTACAAAACCTGAAATCAAATCAATATTTTTTAAATTTCTAAGTTTGTATTTGTTTGTACTAACATTTTACAGTGAATAGACCTCTGGTAAATTTATATCTTTATTATTTAGTGCTAGTTTAAATGCTGTCGACACAAAATTCTTCCAAAATTTGCATGTAATTCCAAGTTTAACAATTGAAATAAAAATATTTATGTAGCTATAATCATTTCAGAGGTCTATTCCCTGTAAAAATTTATGAAAAACATAAATACAAAGTTTTGTAGCATTTGGATCAAAATTGTGTTATGGTGTTTCACATGAAAACAAAAAGCATAAAAATTCATTCCGAGAAAAAGCTAAAAACAACTTTTAATTAGATATATTACTTTTAAAAATGTTGTAAATATATTAAAATGCCATTGAATTATCAAGTTCATAGTCTTATTTATTAAAAAATATAGTTTTGTTTTTGCTTAAAGCTGTAAATATTTTCTGAGCTTTGTTTTGAAAAAGTTAAAATTTGCTCGACAAACTTTTTTTTACAAACTTCCTGCTATTTGCAAAGGCTTTTTAATATGAAATGACCTGAATTTAAAATATTTAGCCTTTTGCAAGTGTTTTGATTAAATATATTCAAAACCTTTTGAATTTCACATAAAAATATCAACTTTAACTATTCTTTATACAATTTATTCTTCAAAATATGGATAAACATTGCAAAAATGTGATATTGTTGCAAAATTTTTTAATTCAAAAATAAATAAAACATGAATAGTTTTTTCCTTTCCAAGTATTTTTATGCTGGGAATATCCTTATGTAGGTAATATACTGTTTTCAAATTTATATCTCAATTATTTATACATTTTTGTATGCTTAAAGTTTGTCGACACAAACTTTTTTTACAAATTTACAAAAATTCTTAGTTTAAAAACTAAAATAAAAATAATTTATGAATTTAGGTTAATTTCCATGTTCTATTCCTTTCATACATTTAAAGAAAACTTTTACATGAAGTTTCAAAGCATTTAGAACAGAAATATTTTTATTGTGATGTTTTGAATGAATACAAAATGCATAAAAATTCAAATAAGAAATAATTAAAACCAACTTTTAAATATAAATAAAAACAAATGTACATACATAAAAATGTTATTGAGCTTTAAATTCTCCTTTATTAATATAAAAACTTGTTTATTTGTTTTGTTTTCTTTAAATAACTTCCAACTTAAAAGTGCCATTTATCAATTTTTCTTCGACAATATACAAATCACTCAAATTTATAACTCAAATTCTTTGCTTTCCAAATAACAAAAGTTTTTAAAATAAAATGTCCTTGATTTTCAACTTGCATCTATTATAATACCTTCTATAAAATTTTAATGTTACCATTATATCAAATAATTGCAGAGTTTACTTCATTTTCCCACTTTTCAAAAATCCTTAAAATTCATCATCTTTCTTTAAAATTATATTGTCTATATTATATTATCTTGTTAGATCACATTTCATTTTAGAATTCTTAATCAAATACAACACATGTTGACAAACTTTAAGCATAGAAAAGTTCAATGTTTTGATTCACAACTTTTCATTCAATATATTTTATTCCAATTCAAATTCAAACTTAGAAAATAAAAAAAAATATTGATAATCAAATCACGTAATACTTACATACATTTGATTTATTTCTCATAGAAATAATATAAATTTCATACAATATAATTTTCACAAAATTTAAAGTAGTACATAAAACAATAATATTCAGAACATGAGAATTTTACGGTTATGTAGTACAGGCATCGAGTCCTTTTATTGTGGTATGTCTTTCGTCTGTGGTGGAAACAAACTTTTTACTCCAACGATGAAATTAGTGTAAATAAGAATTCTGCAATTAATTATCGAAATAGCAATAAAATAGTCATTATATTGTTCGAAAAATGAAGCTACGAATTCCTCTAATTGCAGTATTGCAACCCTAAAAAGAAATTGGCGAAAATTCATGGTTGCAAGATTGGCGCCTTCCTCAATGGTAGATTTTAAACGATTGTTGCCACTACATTGGTTTGCCAAAGAAATTTTAAAAAATATTTAGGGTGGGCCACCCTTATCACTTAGGGTTTAAAAAATAGATTACGACCGATTCTCAGACCTACCAAATATGCACAAAAATTTTCATAAGAATCGGTCGAGCCGTTTCGGAGGAGTTTGGCAACAAACACTGTGACACGAGAATTTTATATATTAGATATATTACAATACTATGCGTGAAATATATTATGCACAAAGCATATATGCTATACGTTAATATGTATGGTAAACTGATATCTTTAAGATGAGAGGAAGTGTGAAGACTAGTAGCTGTTCTGCATAACATAAATTCTTTTTCCTTTTTTTCAAATGTCACCATCCTCCCACGCCCATCCATGCTAATACACTTCCTCCAGGAAAGACAATGACTCGCATCTCAGCGAGTGGTACATAACGAAAGGTAAACCAATCTCTGGAGCATTTCGACTCCATCCATCACTGAAGTATCCTTTTGGGAAGAAAAAAACGCTCTGAAATCGAGGAAGCGTCGCGGATACAATACAATCAAGATGTCTAAATTTAGAATCGGATTACAGCAGCAGGAAGGAGAGGAAGAGAAGGCGATAATTCATCGGAGTGTGACACCACCTGGGTCTGGCTGAGTGATGAAGAGGAACAGCGTGTGTTCCCAGAAACCTTCCAAAAGCAAACCATGGTTTCGATTTCGTATATGCACTCCTGGTTTTGGGAAGGTGTGCTCGGTGGCTAGTATCAAGTTTTTTTTTTTTTAATTATCGTGGATTGAATTCTTTTCGATGAAACATTTGCTTTTTTTCTCTTTCAAACTAGCGTTTGATTTATTTCAGAAAGTTCTATTTGATGACTGAGATTCGTATATCGTACGTGGCTGCTTTCACGTGTATTCAATGTTTACCGATTTGTGAAGGGTGGTCTGTTTTTGCAGAATTTATTTTTTTGTTACAAGAATATTTTTAATCGCCTTGTTTATTAATCACAAAATTTAATGTTGCTACATTGTTATGTTTGCCGACTGAAATACGAATAGCGTATATGCTCGCTTTAATTTAGATTAAATTTTTACAGTTTTTTGAAGGAAGATCTCTTTTTGTAGATGTTTTTATACAAGAATATTTTTTAATTGCCTTGTTTATTAATCACAAAAATTTAATGTTGCTACATTATTAAATACTCATATTTTGTACTATTTTTGTATCTTATTATTTCTTTAAAGATTCATTCTTTAGAGTTAATTTTTTCGATACTTGAATGTACAATTTGAAAAAAACATAGATTATATGAATAAATGCAAAAGTTATCATATAAGATCGTTCAAAAATGAAATAAATTTCCTGAAGGACTATTAATAATTTTAATAAAGTTGGTAGATTTGGAACAGTTGAAAATGAGAACAAAATTTAGTAGGTATAGAAATTATATTACTAAGATTCAGTGTGTGTGTGTGTGCCTAATCCTCTGTGTCCTGCATTGCGGTAGAGAGTCCATAAATAATCCCATGAATAATCCACTTAATCCATGAGTAATCCACTTTCCACATCCCAAGAGTAATCTACTCACGGATGGAGGGAAAAGTTAGCAGTTTCTGTTGGGATGGAGCACCCGTAGGTAGAAGTCTGATTTGACACTCTTATAATCATAAGATATCGGGACCTAATGGATTTCGAATGGATTAAAATGGATTCCGAACCACTACAAACATCTGTGGCAGCGTCGGCACTCGAACCTTAACCCGTGACACCGAACGCAAGACACTCGTGTATCAGCAAGAAGATTCATGTATAGAATTACTCCCAAGGAACACAAGAAGAATGCTGTAGGGCAATGTAGTTGACAGAGGGAATATTTAAACTGCATGTATAGTTGGTTTGTCGTGGAGTGACAAATCAAACATATAAGAGAAATTGTCCTGTATTTGCGTGTCATATTGGTGAAATTTTCTGGTTTTGTTTTGTTTGCCGCTCTACGGTCATTTTGTGCAACCATTGTACGGTCATTGTTGTAATTTTTGTACGGTCATTTTCCAAACCGCTAACAAACACTCATGCTACAGCCAGGATTCGAACCTGAACTGCACATGTATTTTCTGTTTACAGTGTTAATTATATATTTTTATATTATTTTAGTTTTTAACCACTAGGCAGTTGAGTTAAGAATCATCCTTTTGTTTCTGGTATAAAAGTAATCTCAGTTGTTTTGGTTTGATTTTTGAAACCAATTTAATTTGCTTTGCATTTGGTTGCAGTTAATTTTTCCGTTGTTGCATTTGTTCTAGGCAAATCCTTTAATATTGGATGTGAAATTCGTTGTGATTTATAAGTAAACACGCAGCTAGCCTTTTCAAAATATGTTCAAACCCTTTAATATTTTTTATTCTTTTGTCATGTTTTTTCGAATAAACTTTTTTTTTTCCCCCTTCTTCATTTCTTTCACTTTTTTTTTGTCCTTTACAATATTATCTTCATTAATGTCCTAACATTTTATTACTAATACTTTGAATATATTTTAAACAGCTAAGTACAGGAATACTCGTTTATTTTATCTGAAATAATATAATTTTTGTAAATAATGATCTATAATTTAAATTACAAAAGTAATATTATTTTAGATAAAATAAATAAGTATTCCTGTAATTAGTTGTTTAATTAAGTTAAAAACATTTCGAATTGTTACCAATCGAAATTTTCTTCATATATATATACATTATATACTGCAAACCATTTTCGAAATTTGTTCATTTACAAAATTCAAAAAATAATAAATTTTATTTCTTGTTTTGGTTACATATATTCAGTTAAAATTATAATTTTATTTTCGTTATATTTAAAAAGGTTTTTAATTTTAGAAATTTATCATAATAAAATAATAATAACTCTAAATAACCCAAATTATATATATATATATTGTGTAATAACATTAAATTAACTAATGCTTATTTTAATTATTTCAATACACAAATAAATTTATTTTTATTTAAGATTTCTTTAAACGTCGTCTTCAAAATTAGCACATACGCACAATACATATAATATTTAAATGAAATTAATTAAGAAAAGTAAATACAAATAAATTAAATTAGATTATATCTTTTAAGAATCGCTTATCTATCTATATGATGAATAAAAAAATTCTAATCATGTTTCTCTATCGTTTTTCTTCTATGTTCAATAAACAACTCGCTTTAAATTTATTCATGACCTCAAATAAATGTTTTTACTTCAGTAAGACTTTGATAACCGTGCATTGCTTGCATAATGGAAATGATTAAACATCTTCTTTCCTATTATTTTCAGATTCAAATCAAACAAATATTAGATTTCTTTGTCTGTCCTAAATCTCGAATCCCACCTGGTCACATATGACCCAGATGCATATGGGTATTTGTCCTTGGTCCATTGAAATGGTCTTCACTGTATTACATATTTAATAATAATCATACCACCATATCTACATACATTTTTCTTTCGAAAGCATTTGCTTGAAAAAAAAATGTCTCACTAATTTTTTTATAAGGATGTTAGGATAACTCACAGCTGCAAAAATTTAAAATGTTAGCATAGAAAGGGAAAAAATATGTCTACTGTTTTCCTTGTGACTTTTTTTTTGTTTTTATTTTTTAAACCTATTTAAAGGAATTTCTATTCTTTGGAGGTGGTCTGGTAGAAACTTGTAGGTTCATTTTGTTTTAAATCCTTTAGATATTTCTAATTATAATATGCATGTAATTGATTTACTTTTTCTGCATTGCCAATGAACTTGCTATCCGTTCATTGTCCTCTGAATAAATTATAATTCGACCTTACCAAAGAAATACAGCGAACATCCTACTCCGCACTCGTGATAGAAAGACCTAATGGCAAATTGTCTAGCGCTCTAGCAATTGGTACGACAAACTTCAGGTTCGAATCCTGGCTGGGACATGAATGTTTGTTAGTGGTTCGGAATTCATGTTAAACAGTAGGTCACGGACTAATTAGCTTAAAGTGTGTAAAAAATGGCAGTAGAGCAACAAACAGAACTCATGATAAAAAAAGAATATCTGCCGAGAAAATATATAGTGACCTAATGGCCAATTGGCTAGCGCTCTGGCATTTGGTGTGGCAGGCTTCAGGTTCGGACCCTGGCTGGAGCATGGATGTTTGTTAGTGGTTCAGAATTCACGCTGAACTATAGATTCCGGTCTAATTAGCCTAAAGTGTGTAAAAAAAGGTCGTAGAGCGACAAAATCAAAACATATAAGGGCAATTGACCTGTATTTACGTGCCATATTTGTGAAAATCTTCTAAAAATTTCAACCTGGCGAATGTTAAATTTCATATTAATTATAACTAACCCCCTATATATGCGAGGTTACATTACCATGAAGTCTACTCAAGGTATTGACCTATACATTTCATTTTAGAGCCCTTCACCCTTCTTTTCACAGATAGAGAGTATTAACTACAAGATAGACAAATGATTGACTTTTAACATTTTTTTTACTTTTTTTTTCGTTCTAAATTTCGAAAAACTGTGGGTTTTAGGTCTAATCTTACATCATGGGACAATTGATATCTCTATTTCGCTCTTTATATACATTCCATTAGTCGTGTTTCATTAAAATGCGCAAAGAAATAAAAAATAGCACATTAATTGATGAATTAATATAACAAAAGAAGAAGAAATAAATATGCTCTGTTTTAAACATGCTTAAAAATGAGTTATTCATAATGATAAGCTACTTCTAAAGAAAAAAAAATTGTATTTACCAAAAGAACCAATTTTACGAAGATGATTATCATTATTTATATATCACTATTATTATTAGTGCTATTTGTATTTATAAAGAAAAATTGAATCTATTTCCTTAAAACAGTCAAAACATTTACATCTTTTGTATAATAATCTATATTTATTATTGCCTGACTCGTGGTTGAGTGATAACGTGCGCCGCTCATGAGCATTAGGGCTGAGGTTCAATCGGCTGGCGGCTTTGTTGTAGACACTTTAAAAAAAAACGAGGAGTCGATATCGTTTGCGATGTTCAGCGTCTTGCCTCATTAGTCAGACTACCTGGTGGGTGTTTTCCGGGTTTTCTCTCATACGATAAGAAACGCGAGGTAGTCCCCCTAAAAGTCTCCTCGGAAGGTCCTCCTCTCCTTCTTCAGCGACACGGAGCTAAGTCAGACTTCTACCTACGGGTGCTTCATCTCAACAGAAGCTGCCTCTTTACCTCCATCCATGATTAGCCTATTCATGGGATGTCCGTTCTGCACTTCAGGATACTGAGCATTAGACACAACAACATATTTACTATTACATGCAAATATCATTTTTTAAGAAAAATTGTTTTACAAAAATTTAATTTAAGATAATTATCGAAAAGTAAACGGATTTAAAAGTAACTAAATGTACAAAATAAATAAATAAATAACCCGATGAAAACATTAGTCGCTAAGAATTTTGTAATTCATTACACATATAGTATCATTAATAAGATACTATAAGTTAAAACTTTTCGTCCTGTTTTTTTTTTTAATTT
Organism: Caerostris extrusa; assembly: GCA_021605095.1. Lineage (NCBI taxonomy): Eukaryota > Metazoa > Arthropoda > Arachnida > Araneae > Araneidae > Caerostris > Caerostris extrusa. The sequence continues at coordinate 25,406 of BPLR01002326.1, forward strand.
AAAACTCATACAAGAATTTATTCCTTTTAAACTATTCTGCAAAAAATAAATAAATAGATAAAATAATAATAACAATAATAATAATTTATTCCTTTTGCTGAAAATTTCCTTTTTAAATTTTTTTTTTCATTCCTTCTATTAACTCACACTCTCCCTATACATATCTTGTTCAAATGTTCAATCGTTCATAAAATACTTTTTATTCATCCATTCAAGTTCAAATACATTTTTTGAAGTCGTAATGGATGACACTTGATGTTAATACAGTTTTTTTTTCAAATATTAATTCAGTAATTAAATTTAATTAATTAATTTTAGTTTTTTAAGATTTAAGTTGCATATATTTACCAATAGATGGCGCCAGATAAACTTAAAAAAATGAATGAAAATTATTTATAAAGGACTTTCTGCAATATGGTGAAAAAAAGTAGGAATTGGCTTTAAATTTTTTTTTTTTTTATATTGCTTGTTTAAATGTCTGCTTATGTAGCTCTTTGTATTCATAAAATGAAATTTTGAAGGTTTATAGGTGGGTATATAGTAAATCAAAATTTTAGTTTTCTTTTTATATCTAAGTAAAGTTGAAAAAAATCTACGAAGATGAATTATATTTTCAACACCTTCTTCTAAATTTCGAAAACTGTGGGTATACTCATCTTACCTCATGGGACAGTAGATATCTTTATCTCGCTCTATATATAACACGTGGACTGAAAAGTTCGTAGGCTGACACATAGATGGCGCTACTAGTATTAAATCCATATGATTTTTAGTTAGCCCTAACCTTAGAAAGACACGTGCATAAATTTGACAGCTGTTGTACTATTAGTATGTGAGTTATAGCATTTTTAGTGAAGCAACTTTTGTTAGTTTAAAAAATGAATAAAAGGAATTTTATTGCTTTATGCAGCATTGTGTTTTGGCGAAAAAAATACTATTGAAGCCAAGGCTTGGCTTGATAAACATTATTCGGACTTTGCACCAGGAAAATCAACCGTAGAGAAGTGGTTTGCTAAATTTAAACGAGGCGAAATGAGCACCAAGGACGATGCACGCAGTGGACGCCCTAAAGAGGCTGTTACCGCCGAAAACACCAAATAAGTCCGCAAAATAATTTCTGATAACCGTAAAGTGAAGTTGATTGAGATAGCTGAGACCCTAAAGATATCAAAGGAACGTTTTTGGACATATCGTGAATGAATGTTTGATATGCGAAAGCTCTGTTCAAAGTAGGTGGCGCGCGAGATCACAATCGACCAAAAACAACAACGAATTGGTGATTCTAAGCAGTGTTTGGAGCTGTTCAATCGTAATAAACCCGAATTAGAATAATTGATAGTATTTATAATAAATTTTTATAAACAATGAAATATTTTGCTTTACCTAATTGAATTTTTAAAAATGTAGGTGTATGACATAAAAATAAGAAAATAAATTTAAAAATTCTTCTTTCATTAAAAAAAAAAATCAAACTTTTGTTGAGTATAGTGTTATCGTATTGATTTTCAATTATGGACAAATTGCAGAAATTTTTTGTGAATATCTTTCAGAATATCGATTATTTCATTAATTTCCATTTATAATGCATCCTTTGTTGGTAGGAAGTCTAGAATAATTTTGGATGAACATTAATTATACAGAATTCGTTTTTTAAATAATGATTCTCTTTTCTTCTTTTATAATCACAATTTTAAAGAATTGTTAAGCTGAATTGTTCACTAATTATTAAATGTTAAGCTAACTAATTGCTTTTTGAAATCATGAAAAATCAAATTCCTTCCATGATTAATTATAGTTTGTTTTATAGTTCCTTTAAAGAATATCAAATAATCAAAACGTTTACGGAAGTCATTAAAATTCTACACAATCATTCAAACGTGCTTCAGTTACAAAGCATATAACTTTGTTAAATAAAATATTTAATGACTTGTAATTCTTTAAATAATTCAAAAGGAACATTTTCTTTCTTGTAAATGGGATGTTTTTTATTTGGAGCATTATCTTTAGTTGAATATTTTATTTTAAGGTAATTTGTTTTTAAGATGTTCAAACCACGTGCATTTTTTGACGTTGTTTAATGTTCTATTTCTTTTAAATTCACTTTTAACTTATTTATAGAAAAAAAAATTTGGGGTTTTGAAACTGCATTTTACAAGTAAAATTGTTTCCTTTTATTTCATTATTATTAACTATTAATTTTAAATTTACAATGGAATGTAAAAATATGTAAACAATTTATGATATTTTTAGAACGAATTTTAATGTTTTTATAAACTTATAAAATTAGTCTATAGAGGAAAAAAAAATAAATGATGTGGATGAAATTAGTTTAGTTTTGAAAATTGCCTTTAACAATTTGAAAAGAAGGGTAAGATTGTTCATCTTCTGTTCTTTAAAAAAAAGTGTTTTGTAATATGTAGGTTGTGCAGCTGGATTGTAACTGGGTGTGGATGGATTGTTCTCAAACCTGAGACGCAGGTTTGAGAACTCACAGATTTATTTACACACGCACATACACGACATACATAACAATATCTAACGACACACATACACATTTAAAGACATATAATTATTGATTCGTGGAACGATTCCATTTCTAAGCCGAAAACCCAATACTTAGGTACGTGCAGGGTGCGCTGAATATACTTCCTCTCCGAGAGTCTGTAGATCAACTATTACGCAGGGTTGCGTTAAATATATTTCCTTCCGGAATTAGAGATTACAAACTAAACATTTCTCAGCAGAAGCACCAGTTGCGCTGTTCTTCCTCTCCGGTAAAAGCCTCAGGCCTACTGACCATTTCCCCTGAGCGGCACAGGCGGCGCTCTTGTAGTACGTAAGAGGCAGCACTGTTACAATTTTCAATTATAATATTTATTTAAAATTTTTCTTATGCATCATTAATTTATACTATACATATACAAGTTAATGTATGATTCTAGATAGATATTTTTTAATCATACGATTAAAAAATATCTATCTCATATTCTTAGTATGCGACAACTATTTTATATCGTAATTATTTTCATGATGCTCATGTACAACATTGATCCTCATGTACAACATTTTTATTCTTAATGCTACTAGGATATCAAGACTAATTCTAATAAATTAATTAATTTTTTTGTTCACACTGTATTATAGATGAGGAAAGAAATTAATAAAATACAGTGATTGAAATAATAAAATAGGTGATTCGATGTTAACGTAGTTGGTTTCATGATGTATGTAAATATTATCAATTTAAAAACAATTTTAAGAAAAACAATGGAATTTATAATTATTTTTAAGCTTATAAATATTAAGATTTTCTTTACGTCTTTCTCTTAATATAATTCCCTTACCTCTATAACCATATTGACCACCATAACATACTACCCTTTTAATGAATTTTTCATTTTATTATAATCCACGTTGTTTTTTTAAATCATAATGCAAATGTTAGATAACTTTACATATGTTGAAGCATATGTAAAGTAACCAAATTCAATAATTGCAAGAATATATAATTTAATAACCAAAACCAAATCAGGAAGTCTGAAACTAAACAATCTTTCATTCTGTCTATCAATATATATATATGTATATGTACATATACACATATATATATATAGAGAGAGAGAGAGTATGAATTTCATTTTCTGCTTATGCATTGTTGTTAAAGCCACAAACCTCATATGATTTCAACATAATTCTCACTTGTAAAAAAAAAAAAAAAAAAAAAAAAAACATTCAAGTATATTTAAATTGTGTTTCATTTCATATATTAAATAATTTCCTCATACAACTGAGTTATTCATTCGAATTCCTTTTTTTCCTTTCTTTTCTTCAAATCTACATTTCTCTAAAGATGTGTAGTCTTACTCGTTTCCGTGGCGCACTCAAACGATAGCGAAACGCAAAAACAAATGACAACTAGCAGATGTTACTTCCGCCGAAAACAGTTTTATACCTTTTGAAGCACACCCAACCTCAAGGCATCAGTATTCACTTTCAATCACAAGACCTCTCGTTCAACGCCCTCTTCTGATTTTGCAGGTTCTATCCGTTTGCTTTCTTACCCCCTACCCCTACCCCCTACCCCATCTCTCGAGCGATCAACCTCGTGAAATGCAGCAGAGCAAAACGATTCAGCAAAACAGACTGTTCTTTTTTCTTTTTCTTTTTTTTTCTTGGTCGTCCTTGACATTGCAACTCATCCCGTTCCCTAACCATGACCAACCCACTCACCTATACATGCTGGTGGTAGGAGGGAGGGTGGAATTCGCAGCAGTTCGATGGAAGAATTAAAAAATAAATAAATAAATAAATCAAACAATAAAATAAAGTTAAAAAAAAAAAAAAAAAAAAAAAAAAAAGGAACATGTCACTGATCCAGTTTCGTTGAGCTATTGTTCGCTCACCAATAGAGGACATTTACTATTTTATTTGAATCTTCCACCTAGTGTAGTATGAGAGAGCCTGCGAGATTTTAGCTGGTTTGATTATGGGTTAGATAATTCGAAAAAAAGTGGCAAAACATCTGGATTTTAATCATAGGATTGCAAATTGTTTCGTCATGGATTCGAGGGATATTGCACGAATTTGTGAGGTAATAAGTCTTTGATTGTAACGTTTCGTGAAAAAAAAAAAAAATGTTGTATTTTGTTAACGTTTTTAAAACTTTTTTAAAAACATTTTTAATAACAAGGCATGTTTTTTTTCAAAAGCAGTTGTTTCTAATAGAGGAAGGGTGCTTTTTTAAATCTTTGAATGTCAGTGTGATTGATTAGGTTAATTTGTTTTGATTCTTTAATTAAATTTTATTGATTTATTTTCTTTATTTTATCCACAAATTACATTTGAGAAATATTGTTTATTGTTTTTTGAAACATATTGTACATATTCATGAAGGAATAGTGGTATTATAAGTTTAATATTATAAGGTTTCAAGAAAAAAATTTTTTTTTTTTTTTTCAGTTCTGACAATTATTTCATTTTCCTTTTATTTTTATGCAATTGGGTATTTTTTTTATTGATAACAAGATCCTTTTAATACATTGTGATATTGATAATTTAATTTGTTTAATGACAATCATTTGATTGATTGATTTATGGTTTTAAATTAATTAAACGCAATTTCTTCAAAGTTATTAGATTTATTAAATTTTATTCAGTCTAATTTGAAGAAATATTAAATTAATTCTCTAAATAAATAAAATAAATCTCTATAATTGTAAAGTTTCCTGATAGGATTTATATTCTGATATTAACATTTTTTTTTTATCTTTTAGTATTTTTATATTATTAGATTATTAGATAGATTAATTTATTATTTTTTATTTCAAATTATTAAATTTTGATTTTATAAATTTATTGGACAATATCAATTTCATTAATTCATTCATTTTTTTATTTCGATTCTCAAGATATTATGGGCTATGCCTTATATTTTTAATATTTCATAAAATATTTTTTCTTGGATTATTTGTAATGGGAATTTTATAGTGAAATGAGTTTATCGTTTTATCTTAATACGCATATATATCTTTTTGCTAATATTTTTATGTCATTTAATGCTAATACTCTCATATCTCTTTTTGCTAATATTTTTATATCATTTAATGCTAATATGTTCGATTAAATTTTTTTAAAATTTTTAATATGTGAATTATTTTATATTATAGATGTTGTATTTCATCGAATTTATTAAATTTGGTTTATTTCGATTTTTTTTTTCATTGAATTTAATTCATTTCATTTAAAAAGTATGGTACAAAATTATTTTAAAAAATTATAATGTTATTGTAATGTTTCGTTAAAGAATTTTTTTTTCATTTTGTTTATACGGCAACTACGATTATTTACAGTGAAATATACCTATCATATAATGCCAATGAAATTTATTTACTAAATATCTTTTTTACTTTGTAATGCACTGAATTTAATTTATTTAAGCTATTGGATTTCATAATTTTTTTAAAAAAGGTATTAATTTAAACGTGAGGGTTAATACTGAAATAAGAAAAAATTATGATTGTAATTTATTGTAAACATTATGATTGTTCCAATTTCTCCATAATATGTTTTTTATTTTGTTTACCATATTATAGTGTTCGTTAAATTGAATTTTTCCAATTCAATTTAACTAAATTCTTTGAATTCAATTGAAGCTTTTCATTTCATGTTATTGAAATTATTATTGTTTTTTTGTTTATTTGTTTATAATATTAAATTCCATACACAAATTTCACAAATTGATTCATTTTGGTTGTAAATTCATTTCAGAATTCAATATTTATTTACATTTTTCAATTAAATATTATTTTGTATTACTAGAATTTGAAGAAATTTTTTAGATTTTTATATTATTTGCTAACAAAAAAATTCCATATAATCTCTAAAAGTATGTTTTCTAAAAAATGCAAAATTGCATTAATTTTTTATGATTAACTAAATTGCGTCCTTTTTCCATTTTTTATTACGTATTTTGTGATTATTAATTTCTTTTCTTTCTTTTTTTTTTTTTTTTTTTTGATGTCGTTTTTTCTAGTTCACAGGTGAATTGAAATGGGTGAGTTTTCATTCACTTCTATGTCCACTTTTTCGAAAAAGTTAATAGACTCTCTACAAAATCTACAAAAAAAAAAAACTCGTAATGACTCCAACTTCCTGTTCATAGATTTTCAATTTTTCGCATATGAAAAGCAAGGAAAATCTCGAAAAAATCTTTCTTAATGTATTATTACGTTTTTACCTATAACATAGTAACATGGTATAGTGCATAGTATACAGTATAGTACTATACTATACACATATTGTATAGTATACAGAATTCAGGCCAATACAGTATTAATACAGTATTAATAGTATACAGTATTAATATAGTATACGGTATTCAGGCCCATGTACTCTATGTACATGGGCCTTAATGGCCGATTGTCTAGTACTCTGGCGTTCGGTGCCACAGGTTTCGTAGTTCGAGTTTCGGAGGTGCCATAGATATTTGTAATGGGACTTTAAGCCGTAAGTCCCGGACTCATATGACTGTAAGAGCGTCACGGAGTTCTAGTCAGAGTTCTACCTACTGGTGCATCACAACAGAACAACCCCTTTCCCTCCATCCATGAGTAGATCACTCATGGGATATCCGTCCCGCACTGCAGGACACTGAGGATTAGCCACACGCACACATATAGTACCATAACACAGTATTCTATAACTGGGATGGGCAAACTACGGCCTGTTGCAAGGTTCTATCCGGCCCGCGGATAGAATTTTAATTTGCCGGACTGAGACAAATTAAAAGAAATGTATATTTATATATTATATATCCATCTGCTTTTTTACTTTGATTAAATATTATATTTTTTTCTTTCTTTTTATCAAAGGACTGATTATCTTTTTATTTTCTCTATTTTTGTTCTACAAAACATAACTTGATGGAAATAGCAAGCGCAGACAGCTTTCAATCGGTAAAAGCGGAAGTTCTTTGTTAGTTATAGCTGTAGATTGGTGCCAACAAGCGTTATCTCTTTCTCAGGGAGCCTACATATGGGAATCCAATATAGTGCCTTAGATTTCAGTGCCATTCAAACAGATTTGGATATTTTTACCATGCCTTTCAACGTAAGTTGTGAAGCAGTGAGGTCAGATTTGCAGGTTTAATTAATTGAGTTGCTACCTAATAATCATTAGATAGCAGTTGTTTCTAAATATGCCAAAGTTAGAGTTTTACAAATCATTATCGAAAGTAAGTTTCTCAAATTTAATATCTCCCGCCCAGAAATTCAGTGCTATGTTTGCTTCACTTTATATATGTGAACAAGTGTTTTCAACTATGAACCTTAGAAAGAATTACTTCAGAAGTAGATTGATAGCGTTTAGCGTCGTTAATTAGAATCAGTACATCTCACTTCGAACCTTAATATAAGGAACTTTTGAAAATGAAATCGCAATTTCATTCATCTCATTAACATATTTAAATTGTAATACTTGTACATTGTATTTAAAATTTTAGAAAAATTTATCTTGGCCCGCCAAACTGTTTTTTTTTTTTCAATTTTTGGTCCGTGACTGAAAAAGTTTGCCCATCCCTGTTCTATAAGATTATTAAGACAATTTTTATGAAATACTATGTTGGAAACGTCCTTGATAAGTAAAAATTAAGCAGATATTCCATTGTTTTATGCATTATAAAATAAATATTAATGTTTACAGATAAAAATATAAGATGTATTGCTCATTTTGTGTATATAGTTAAAATTGAAGTTGCTTTAACTATGTTCTTTCATCACATTAAATTTTGGCTATGAAACAAAAATTGTCAATTTGGTTAATTTTTACAAATCACTTTCAAAGTAACTTATAATTAACTTTATGTATTTATTCCCTAAAAAAACAGATGCTAAAAATAAATATCGTTAACTATCACATTAACTAACAGCTGTTTCACTTTCATTTATTTAACAGTCTCAAGTTTCTCTTGGAATCAATTAATAATACTCCATCCACATAAACGAAACATAAACCAGACATAAAAACAAATCCCCATCTTTTCCCAGCCAAGTATGATCCACAACAAATTTTCCAGTGTCACCATGTTAATAACAAATTTAGATGTCATAAATTTAGAAATTAAGTCTTCGTCCATGACCCCACTGTGTCACATTTTTTTTTTCCACATGAAATATCACCACTTCGCCTTTTATGCTACTAACTACACATACTACACTTACTGCATTCCTGGCTGAAGCAGTATTGTGCACGGTTTTTTTTTTGTCATTCGAACTTCTGGCTTCACAAAGCGCCCTGTCAACAATGCAGCATAAGAATGGAATTCATTTTCTGCTACCCTTTTGTGCTGCTATGTTTTCTGGGTCCTATTGGCCGGGAATGCTGGGAGCTGGATGCTGTGATATTTTTATTTTCATTGATGTGAACGTCGTCAATCAAGTCGAACAGCCCAGGAAGGAAGAAAAGGTCTCGTCTTCGATCCGATGAGTTGCCACTTTTGGCTGATTATCGTCTTTTTATTTTCGAATTTGTTTTGATGCCAATGCGATTTTTTCTTCAGAAAAATGTAAAGTAGCAGTAATATACAGACTATACATATATATATATATATATATATATATTAATTATGTTATAATTTTTTTCTAATGCCGCTAGCAAACACTTAGACAGTTGTCGTTGATGCCTTGTTGCACTTATCCAGGGGTGCGTGTAGCTTGAAGATAAGCTATGGACGCGGAGTAACAATATCCTCGCAACGCTCTGCGACCATGTTAGACTGGGACATACGGTTTAAAATGCATTCCAAACCACTACAAACATCCATGGCACTGCCGGGACTCGAAGCCTGTGATACCGAGCGCTAGCCACTCGGCCATCAGGGGAAAAAAAAACAAACAAACAAAAAAAAAAACGTTTTTCACACGTTTAATTTTTTTTTTTATTTACATCTACAGAAAATTTTGGGGTTTTTCTTTTTCCAGCTAATTTTAGTTAGCTGATATTTTTTATGTTTCTTCATATGTAATACGCATCTTATGCAAATTTGTCTTCCTGAAATTGTTTTCAAAACTAATAGTTATTTCTTTTTGAGGTTCAATTACATTCTCTTTCTTTCTTAAAACAACCGCTTTTTTTCCAGATCAAGGTTTTTTTGATGTTGATAGTATTGTTCGTTGAATGTCATGTTTTAGAGGAAACTCTACAATTATTGTGGCAGAATATGCAATCTTCAATCAGTCACAATGTTGGTAATTTTCGAGATTTTTTCTGTATAACACTCAAACGTGACGTAGCAATGGTTTTCAGTGCAAAAAAAAAATTTGTGTGAGGTAGTAAGCCCTTCATAGTAGATTTCGTTTAGTTTGTTGCTCTACGGTCAATTCGTGCACAGTTTTAGGCTAATTAGATGGGCCCTACTGCTTAACGAGGATTCCGAACCACTAACAAACATTCACCCCACCACCAAAATTCAAACCTAAAGCCTGTGGTACCAAAGGCCAAAACGCTAGCCATTTGCGCACCAAGTAGCATAGATTTGGTTAATGTGGAATCTGCTACAAATCTGCCGTTCTATTGGCGAGTAATCTTATAGCAAAATACCTGCCATTTGCTAACAACAAATTTGATACTCCAATAAAATTCAATTGACATTTTTATTGCCAGATTTTGCATACATGTGAACAAGAATTTCTGATATGAAATCAAAACATTTTCACAAATTTTCTTGAATGAAAGTATCTTTTCTTGTTTAAGAATGTTTAGTAAGAATAAATTATAAGTTTTCGTATAAGAAAACGAAAAGAAGTTTCTGATACCTGTTTATCTCACTGAATTTCAATCTATAATTCGTTCTTTTACTGGAAAAATTAAATAATCGTCAATAACCCATTGCTTGGTTTATGATATTGTAACTACTTCCCAACCCAAACTATAGAATAGTTTACAATGTGGTAGATCGCATTAATATTTTTTCCTGGCAATAAAAATTCTTATTGGAGGAAGTTCAGAGATAAAAAATTTGCGAATCAATACTTTAAGTGATTCAATTTCGTTTTCAAAATTAAGGTAGAAAATAAGGACGAAATATTTTTTTTTTTTTTTTTTGTAAATGTCTGCATTACAAATGGTTTAAATTTTAACAACAAAGTTTTAATCGGTAGCCTAAATAGGCTACCAATTTAGGCTACCAATTAAAACTATATTTTACACTACCAATTAAAACTATATTTTTTTTACACCAATTGAACAAAATCATGACTATATGCTATTCTGGATGTATAATGAATATGTAATATGCATACCATATGTATAATGAAATTTGTATTTATTGAAGTAATACGCGTTATCTGTCTATGCTATGTGTTCAATATATAAAAATACCACTGAACACATAAAATATAAAATATTTTTTTTTTGTTACCAAGAAATTTATTTCTACATTAAAATTATTACAAATTTCATTCCTATATTTTTCTCATAAAAAAAAAAAAACATTCGCTAACAAAATAACAGCAATCTTAGAACTACCAATACAATTTACTGTAAATCTGCTTTTGTGATAAGATCAAAATTCCATTAGACAAGCAATGGCCTCAATTTGAAATTTTTTTGAAACAAACCATAAATTTAACTCAAAAAATAGCCGATGTATGCGTCAGTATCATATTACACATATTTTGAGTCTCAAATCCTTCTGTGTGTTTATTAACATGATTACGTTAAATAAAAATGAAAACAAATTTATTTTTGGCCAAAAAGCTTTCAGAGCGTAAAGTATTTGAGCGTCATAAAAACCAACACCGCGTCGAATCTATGCAGAAAAAAAAAAAAAATGTTTTTCCCTTTTTTCTTGTGTATTTGAAGAAATTATTGGAATTGGATTCTCTCCAGACACACTTGGCAGCGGAATATAGTTCTTGGGCACGTTGCCTGCATATCTTAATAGAAACGCGAAGAATGATACGAATGCAAGGCATTTATTTACGTAGAGCCTTGTTAAGTTTACGAGTGGAACCCTTCTAGACTGCGAGAAACTGACACATGGGTAGGAATTAGATTACTTACTTACTGTAAATGCTGTCTTTTACGCTTTCATTTTAAAAGAATTCTGTAAAATGCCCGCACACATTCACAAAAGATATCTCTAACGTAAAATATATTTTACAGTAGGGCAATGATACAAATGAAAGGCATTTATTTACGTAGAGTCTTGTTAAGTTTGCGAGTGGAACTCTTCTAGACAACAAGAAACTGACACATGGATGGGAAATAGATTAAGTAAATGCTCCCTTTTACGTTTTCATTTTAAAGAATCTGTAAAACGCAGGCACATATTTACAAAAGATATCGCTAACGTAAAATTTATTTTGCATAAGGTCAGTGATACGAATAAAAGATGATACGAATGAAGGCATTTATTTACGTTGTGCCATGTTAAGCTTGCGAGCAGTGACGGATTTAGATTCGATGTCGCCCTAGGCCCAAGTTAATTTGACACCCTTAAGTAATAATAATAATAATACGAATAGTAATAATGGATTCGAATTAAATTTAGGTATTGAATTTAGGCATGAATTAAATATATATATATATATATATATTTGATATAACAACTAAACATTTAATTTAGAATAAATTGCTTTTAATTATGAAATAAATCATATATATATATCTAATTAATCATATAATATGTTTGTTTCTTGCTTGGTCGGTGCGAAAGTTTTAATGAAAATGTGCGAAAATATTAATGAAATTTTAATTTAAAGGTGTATTGAATTAAAACCACCGGTATTTTTAAGTAAAAGCTTTTATTAAAATGTCTTCTCTCGAGTTTTTGATCAGTAAAAGTGTCAACGACACAGTCAAAGTCATCAAAGTTGAAGTTTTGGGATATGTAATGTTCGATGGATAGAATAGCCAAATTGCATAATCTGTCTTGTCCCACATAAATCCTTATATAGATTTTTATCAATGTTTAAAATAATAATAAATGCCCCATATAATAATAAATATCAGGCCTTTCCTGTACTCATAGCGACTTTGCTAGGGCTAGGGCCCGTGGCAATTTGCCAATCTTGCCACCCTATTGTTACGCCACTGCAGAAGGGTCAAATGACCGTAACATTGATCACTTTGCTCCTTGGAGTTATCCACAGATGCATAGACTTGTAAAGTCTACCTGGAAAATTATCTAACTTATACAGTTGGACACAAAAGTCAACGTACACATATTAAAATATTTCAAACATTAAAAAAAAAATTAAATTTACGAAACGTTATATTTTATAAGTTAAACAATATTTTGTAAAACTAAGTGATAAAAACCAAATTAGCCATCCAGAAAAAAAAAAATGTTTAAAATTGACGTCACAAAAATGTCTATATAGGAGGTGCTTTAATAGAACATCATGTGATTTTACTCTTATTTAAAGAAAGAAAATATATTGCATGTTATTATTGAAAAGGCAATCTTGAGTAGGCTTTAAGCAATTTGTGTTGTTATTGTTACAGTTAAAATGGCTTCAAGACAACACATTTTTGTTGACGAATTTTATTTTATTTTTAACACTTTCTTTGCTGGTCACGTGAGGGTGTGTTGATAGTTATTGTTCCTTCATAAAAATGAGTTTTTTCCCTCAAGGCAATTAACTTTTATAACAAATATGATTGAAAAGTATTAAGGACAATATTACAACAATAAGGATTTTCTTAATGACTAATATCAAGACAATTCTTTCTTAAACATTTTGTATGCAATTTTTAACAATGTACTAGATACATTTCTTTTTATTTTCATAAGAAAATGTAGAAATGTCTAGCCCTCGTGTCTAGCCTAGTTCTTTAACCTCGTGTCTTTATTTATTTTTTCTTATTTTTATTAGGATAGTTAATTTAACTATCTTAATAAAAGGTTTTTAAAATGCATGTTGATTAATAATTTAAAATAATGGAATGATATTACATGATACAAACTAAACTAAACTAAAATTAATTTATTCATAATCATCGATAAGTGATATTACATAGGCATTAACCATTAAACTATAGGAAAAATCAATGCAAACATCTTTTGGTCACGACTAAGCTAAAATCGTGACATAGAAGAAGATTCAATGATAGTGTGAAGGATATAACAAATTGTTTTAAAAATTTATAATAAATAAATTAACTAAAAACAACTTATAATGGATGAATTTAATGTAACTTTAGTAAATGATATCAGAAGCGTTTAATGAAGTGTAATTTTGTGTTCCATGTATATATTTTTCATGTTCATTCTGCATTAAGTAATTTTATACAACTTTTTTATTTTTAAAAGTTGATAATGACATGATATATGCAAGCTTGGATAAACGTTAATAATTTTATATCTCTTAAGGAAGTATTTTTTACCTTCTCCTTTTACTGATTTATATAATTAATTAAAATATCATGTTATATTTTATAAATTATTTTTCTTTACAAATTTATTATGTTAAAATATAATTTAAAAATAATACATAATTTCAAACAAATTTATAATAGTCAAAGCAAAATTTAAATGTTAGTTTTAATTAAAGATATAAATAATAATCGATAATAAAAAATATTGAAACAGAAAAATATTTTAAGGGAAAAAATTATATGATTATAATACTATTATAATTATTTTATCAATATAATATTATTATAATATAATATTATAATCATTATAATATTACACATTCTTAATAGTCATCTAATTCATTTTTATATTTTAAGAAATCTAAAGGTTTAAGGGTTTATTTAATTTTTGTTTTTGCCTTAGGTTATTGTTCTTTAATCTCTTTTAATTAAGCAAAAAACATTTTCTGCCATCTGGTGGCTTAATTTTTCTAATATTAATTTAAGGTAAATTGTTAAAAAAAAAAACAACATTTACATTAAAATGAATTTTTTCAAATATTCAATTTTTGAAGTTTATTTGATTATAATACTTATTGTTTCTTTTAAATATTCTTCTGTGTGGGATTTTTTTTATATTTTATTTTTCTAATTCTTTTTTTTATTTCTAAATAATAATCATGAATTTTTTTTCTTTACGATTTGTCAAACCGCAATTTGAGTTTTCTTTTTATACTTTCAACTTATTTTTTTTCTAATAAAACTTACCAAAACTAACGTCGAAATCACGAAAAAATTTCTCATGAATTATGACTCTCAGAGTGTTTGTTAAAAATAGGAAATACGAAAAATGAAGTGATCTACAAATTTAAGATGATGGATATACACTCAAGAGCCAAAACATTATGATCACCTGTCAATAACGAGTTGGCCCACCTTTGGCGCGCAACACAGCTTCAACCCGCCTTGGCATGGATTAATACCACCACTTAATACCAGTTAAATACCACTTCCGCCTGATCACGTGTCTTCCACGTCATCCAGGCGAGTTCATTGCAAAAATGTAGGGGTGGTCATCATGTTTTGGCTCTTGCGTGTATGCATGAATACTTTAATTTCATGAATGAAAATTAATAATTTTTAATTTTCTGTAGCTGAGCACTTCTTCCTAGGCAGCTAATCAACGAGTCTCCAGACAGGCAATCAATTGAATCGGCAAAAGAGGAATCAATTGAAAGCGGGTTAATAAAAGGGCCAATAAAATATTAGGGTCTTTCTTCTAGGAAATAAGCCACTCCGAGTATTACTGATTCCTCAATGAATAACTTTTGCATGACAAGATTGTAGTTATGCTCTGATAGTGAAGTAGGGTGTTTATTTCCAGCTGTAAATAGCGGGAATGTAGCTTTGTTCAAATTCCGGGAATTTGACAATTTGTATTGCTATTTCACAAATTACTGCAGATCGAAGAAGGTGGTATAGCGTATTAAAGGATCAGCACAATAAAATATTAGGGTCTTTATTCTTGGAAATAGGCTAACCCCAATAAATAACTTTTACATGACGAGATTGTAGTTATGCGTGACAATGAATCTACTAAATCAGGGGTGGCCAACTCAAATGATCTTGCGGGCCACTTTGGAAATGCATCCTAACTCCGCGGGCCACATATAAAATTATATATACCCATATTAGTTAAATGAGTTATAATGATTTATTATTGTGTTAATTTCTCTTTTGTGACTTAAGTGTTGTAAAATTCTATTTTTGATTTTGATATTTCAAAATGCTTTTTAATTCAATATTGCATTGTAAGTCAACCACTTCCATTTCGAGATATTCTGGGGCCAACCCGATTTCAACATAAAAGGGAGATAAATAAATTTCAAACATTTTGTTGTATTTAACTCTAAGTTACTGAATCGTCTTTCAAAATAAGCTGTAAGTTGTTTCATTTCTTTTGCATATTTGATGTAATTTTCAATATATTTATGCACAACTAATATATATTTTAATACATTGGTTTTCTCTACTTTGGCCATTATAAAATAAATATATTTTGCAAAAGTGTGATAAAACTCACGGGTAGCGGGTTGGCCACCCCTGTGCTAGATATTAAACAAAAATCAATAACATTAACACAAGTTTTTTATAAGTCTTTAAAAAAGCATGTATATATATGCATGTATATATACACTTCAAAAAGATATGATCATTTGATTTGCAGGATGTAAAGTAAGTTGATATTTATTTTTTTGGTTAACGCTGCTTGAGGATTTTAGAAGAAATGGTGCGTTCAGATCTGTGGGCAAGTGGGATTACATCGTCACAAAGAAGTTTTACCTTCTTTCTCGCAAGTGCAACTTGATCTTCTCAATCTATCAGACGACCAATGGCAGTTTGGTTGCTGAAGCCAACAAAATGCGCGTTGCTTTCGAATTTTTTGGGTGTTAGCATTTCATTGGCTTCGATTGATCAGTTGATGTGCTTTGCAGAATCTTAACTCTTCTAGCTGCTCAAAAATGATCAATGTTTAGAAACATTGTAAAATATTAGAAGGATTATTAATTATTAATTATTAATGCATTATTTAGAATTAATCCATTTCATATTAGAATTATATTATTAGTTTTATCAGTCTATCAATATTTGGTACACAGTAAATACATATCTATATTTATTCTAGATAATTTATATATTTATCCTTGATAATATCTCTATAATTATAATAACATCTTTTAATTAAAATAATAAAATTAATTTATTGCAAATATTTAAGATTATAAATTGATAAAAGACTATATATTGACAGACTGTAAATTTGATAGATTATAAATTAGCATTCTTTATTTATACGCGAGAATATGCCAGTCTTATTTTTTTGAAATTATTATTTATTTATTTATTTTCATTTTTATTATTATTTAATTAGTTATTTATAAATTTTTCTTCAACATTATGCATATTTCAGTATTATGCAAACTTTGTTTTGTCACATAAGTTTATTTAATTTAATGTAGATTTATTAAATGCGTATATGTACGCATGCGTATTGTACTTTATATACTTTACTTTTTGTACTTGCGTATTGTAATGTGTATTGTACTTTTAATATGCGCTAAATAATACAGAAGAACCGAAACTAATATCAATTTTATTTTACATGGAATTTAAACTTTTTTTCTGAATTTTGCTAGTCTTCGATCATTATTTTCAAAACTAGTAGAAGAATGATTTCATTTTCATGTAGAAGTATTTACGTGACATATTAATAAATACACTTACCCAATGATGGTCTTTATATCTTCTCCATATGATGATATTTAAAATGCAGTTTCTTTCTTTTCCCTTTCGCTAACACATTCTTTCGCCTGCCTACGCTCTTCAAATGCACAAAAAGGATTTTGAAACCCTTTGTGAGCAATCTTTTGTTTGTTGGGTGTTAAAATAACTCTGTAGTACGCTGTACACAACAAAACGCCGACAAAGAGTCCCAGGAATGCTTATAAGTGTAGGAGTGTAGGTAGTTCTTTAAAAATCGATGTTTTAAGGATAAATGGTTTTTCTTATAAATGCAATTCAAAAAATCATTGTTTGTCACTTGATTAGATCCAGTTTATTACATGTCATATTATCTCATTTAATTTGAATGGAAATTTAAATAATTTCTACATATTATTATTTGTTCCAGCTGTTATAAGTTTACGCTTTTGCTTACATTTATCAATGCTCTCAATAATTATTCACTTGTTATAATTTCTGAGTTCTATTGAATGAATGACTAATTAACAACTTTTAGAGTACTAGGGGAATATATTTTTTTATAAAATTTTTAGTTTAAAACCACTTACAGCTGAAAATTTTTTTTTGCGTCGGTGAACCTTGTGTTCAATTTAAGTATATATCATGAGGAGCCCATTGATAGGCAGGGCAATGAAACAGTCATTATCACCTTGGAGAACTTTTGGGGGTAACTGCCCAGCCCACCTTTTGCATTGAATAAAAACCTTGCAGACTCTCGCCAGACAAATTGAAGTTTAGATGTGAGACACTTGCATACGCCAGTACAATTGAATGGAATTTTCTTGTATGTAAAAGTAATGACTGCAGTTTGAATCTCTGGCTTTCTTCACATAAGATACGTGTTTTTCCAACGGGCAATGATTGTAGGATTGGAAATGCAAGCTTATATATATATATATAAGCTAGTAGTAGCTTCATCATCTTGTGTGTAGCTTCATCAGTTAATCACTTCATCAGTATTCAGTGCTAACCCTGCAGCGATAAATAAATCCCTCACAGATATTCCATGTATATAAGTAGTTGATCGTATAATTGATATCACCCAATAATTTGCTTAAGGGACATATTATTTTAAATTGTTATGTGACTCAATTGTTACAATATTAAACAAACTACGTTGCTAAATTAGTTAGTCTGGATGTCGGTATTGTTTCCCTGCCCTGGCTCTAAAAATAAAAGCGTTAGTTGTACGTATTGTTTTACGTTTGCAGTGAATTTGCGTTTTAGTTAAATGCATTATATTTTTTGAAGCTGTGATACCGCGAAGGAACTTTCATTCTGCTAGTTTCTGCTATATATGTGGATAAGTGCCATTTTAGCCTAAAAATGTTCCATCAATCCTGTAGTGAAAACGACATATAATCTTTATTTCGGATGCAAAATTAAAGATCAGGACAATCCCTGGCCCCCACAATATGCTGTAATTCTTGTTCAAGGAAATTTTCTATGGGGTGCTAAAAGGTTCCACGAAGATGCCATAGCGACTTCGTTTCGCAATCGTCATGAACAATTTTAGCCATATTTTATACAGGGAAAAAACTTGTCAATGGCTAAAGACGGTTCCCGAAACAGAACATAATAGTCCGCAATGGCGGCTATTTATAGATTCATCCAAAACAAGTCCGAAATTAGTATTGCTGTAAATTTAAACAACTTCTATTCATTCCAGTCAGGCACCGGTTCTATAAAAGAAATTTATGGAAATTTGTATCATTGGTTTAACTGTCCTCAATATAGCAAGTATAGCTGTCGTATTTGTTGAGATTCAGAAGTGGTAGCTCTACTCATGCATCTTCTATTAGGACAACGAAGTACAGCAATTTTTTTTTTATGTGAGTAAGACAGGAGAGCCAACATATTGTACTATGTAAAAAGGTCTTCTACAAAAACATGTGATATCAAAATTAGTAATACACGGTTATTTTACTCACAGAGGAAAATTATTTTAAAATGTATTGTTAATTATTTATTGTCCTGCGTTATAAATATTATTTTTTTCTCATTACATCTCCATTATTCATCAAGCAAGGCATTTTATTTCTCGCTATTTTTTCTACACAGAAATATTTAAATAAAATTAAAAACTAAAAATATTCAAAAATACTAAAAATGGCTGTTATTTTAAAACAATTTTTGTCTGTAAAAATGATTTTTAAAACATTTTTGCATTGAAAACAAATTTCAAGAAAAATTGTCGGTGTCTAATGTTATACTGAAATTCATTTTCATAGAATGGATAAATATAATATTGGAAGGATGTTTGCTAAAGTTTATAGGAATATTAGCCAAACAAATCTATGGTTTCAGCACATGTTGAACGCTTATCAAACAAAATATACATTTTTTTTGTAAATATATACAAGGAATATTTAAATATACAGCTAGCTATTTTATTGTGAAAATGAAAGTAGTTGTTATGCAGATTTATGTTATTGAAATGAGCTATTGTAAATAACGATTTGTTGTTTTGTGCTAATGATTTCAATAGCACCTGTATAAACATAAATATATTCAAATAAAAATGTAGACGAAACAGGTTATATTTTATATAATTTTTTTAAAAATATGAAAAGGAAAGGAAAAAATGTTTATTTAAGATCGATTAAAGAAATTGATTTAATGTGATATAAATAATTCGCAATCATGCTTGATAGCTGCAACTTAAGCATGAAATTACTTTTATATTTTCTTCTTAGATTCCTCAACTAATGAAAAATTCAGAATTCCTATAGATAATTGAAGGGAATGGTTTTCACTCAATATTGGATAATTTTGGAGATTATATTATTATACAAGATATGTTATTTATGTTTATTATCATTAAGTTTTCCGGTTAAAATGAAAGCAAGCTCGAAAGTTGTTAAAAAATATGTCATAGTTGTTGCTTAGTAATAATAATAGTTATTGCTTAATGTAACGGTTATTACTTAGTGTAATAGCTATTGATTCGTAATTTCAATGTAAAATACCAAATAATAAATTGCGTTGGGGCATCGAAATTAATGAATCCCACGATTTAACTAAGATAACTCAATCTAACAAATGATTCATTTACATTATCAATGTCTTTTCCTATATAAGAAAGCTTAAAGACTGTTTCCAAATGATTACAAGAACAATAATTACATCTGCCTTTAATACATATATTACACAACAAATTACATAACTATACAAACATTTGTTGTTGTTGTTCTAATACAGCTGGCAATACAGAGTCAGTTAATCGTTATGCGATAAGCAAGGGCTGCACCGCTAGGCTGCACGTGTAGCTTTAAGATATGCTACGGACACAAGTAACCCTACCCGCACAACGCTCTTACTATACCGGGACCTACGGTTTAAAGTGGATTCCTAACCACTAAAAACATCCAGATTCGAACCCGAAACCTGTGGTTTTGAGCGCTAGCCACTCGGCCATCAGGACACGTATGTTAATATAATAATACTAATTACATTATAATATCTAATAGATAATAATTTTAATTACATTATAATATCTAATAGATAATAATACTAATTACATTATAATATCTAATAGATAATAATATTAATTACATTATAATATCTAATAGATAATAATACTAATTACATTATAATATCTAATAGATAATAAAAACAATTTTGTCACTGAAATTGACAATTTTATTTGAATAACATAGTTTGAGAATTATTGGACACTTAACAAAATTATGCAAATCAAAGGCAAGAAGAGAACGGGTATTAGAGAATTTTCATATATTAACTATTTTCCAAAGAAGTTCCATTAATTATTTTCTAAAGAAGTGGTTATTACAAAAAAAAAAAAATTCATTATATTTAATTTTAATGTTTTATTTATGTGTAATGTTTCTCAGGTTACATTTTTTTTCAATGTTATTGTAATTCGATACATCTTAATGTACTAATTATATTTAATGAAACTAATTACTCCAACATATTACCCTTAATGAGAAATAAACAAAAAAGATTTAAAACTAAAGAAAATATATAGAACAAAATCAAGAAAGTCAATTAATGTTGAACAATTTTTATTTTAATATAAGATTTTAATTTTAATTACTCGATTAAAATTTATTTTGAAAGATAATAATTATAATATTTATTCCCAAATTTTAGAATTATACATTTTATAGCTTTTATTTATTATATTTTTTTTATGAATTTTTTTAGCACTTAGTGTATTTATTACCCTTAAAATTTTAACATGAATTTAAAATAAAGCAAGAAAAAAGTCTGGAAAACACGTAAACTTAATTTCCCCCTTACTTTACCTTATTTAATTCTCTTGGTAATAATAAATTGAATTGATAATAATAAAAAATTGCATTAAAAAAGAATGAATATAAAGTTCAGTAGAAATAAAGAGGGGGGAATTAAGTTTAATTTCCTCGCTTTAATTCTCCTGAACTTTATTTATTCTTTTTAGAGTAACTTTTATGACTCAATTTGTAGTGTAGTGCTTGTGGTTTACATTTACTTCTTTTTAAAAATATAAGTACTATGGTAATTATCATACTAAGAAAATAAAAAAATCCGGAAAATGTGTAAACTTAATTTTATCCTTCTTACTTCATCTTACTTAATTCCCCGCTTTAATTCTCCTGAGATTTATTCATTCTTTTAAATGTATCTTTTGACTCAATTTGTGTTGTAGTGCTTGTGGTTTACAGTTACTGCTTTTAAAAAGATCTAGTCACCATGGCGATTGTGCAGAATATATAGCAGCATAGACATACTTTAGAAGCCAATTTTGTTAGCTAATTGCTTGTTTTTAACATGGATTTAAAATAAACTTTAAGCCACATCAATAAAAAAAATCTGGAAAATATGTAAACTTAATTTTCCCCCTACTTTAACTTACTTAATTCCCCCTCCCCTTACTGAAATTTAATTTCTTAATTCTCCTGAACTTTATACATTCTTTTCAATGTAACGTTTTTCTGACTCAATTTGTGGTGTAGTGCTTTTGGTTTACAGTTACTGAATTTTAAAAAAGATAAACACCATGCCAATAGTACAAAGTATCTTGCATATATTTTTTTGCTAATTGTTGGATTTTTATAGTTATTGCTTTGAAGAATAACTCGGTGTAAGTTATGCAGAGTGTCTCATGTCAATAATCAAAATACTTGCTTTCCAATACCACACAAACGCAAGATCTGGAATCAATTATCCCACTCTTTTTATGAGGATAATATAGCAGGTCTTCCATGTGGTAACGGCAAATTTCTACAAAATCTGCCGTATCAATGGATTTAGATCAATTACCTGGCTTTCAAGTGAGAATGATGAATTATAGTTACTTACAACCCACTCACGTTTTTTTGAACTGTTGCGAAATCTTTTCCTCCACCAACAAAGTTGGTCAGAACATCCTATTTGATTGGTAAACGCGAATATTTTCATCAATAGAATATTCACCCTTATTTTAAGCTTATTGTTTACTACAAATAATATAATTATTAATTTAATTTCTGATATTGATTTCATATTTTATGTAAATATCTGGACATAAACTTCAATGAGTGGCCTGATGGCCATTTCTTAGTAAGAAGACCTTTATGTTTACCACTTTTACCTTATGAATAGAATCAATTACAAACTTGATTGGGGCGTGACGGCCGAGTGTCTAGCACTATGGCGCTCGGTTCCACAGGTCCCGGCGGTACCATGGATGTTTGTAGTGGTTCGGAATCCACTTTAAACTCTAGGTTCCGGTCTAATATAACTGCAGAGCTTACTGCTACTACTACACCACACACCACATCACTGTGCCTAGAGCTGAGTTACCCCTTTTCAGTTTGGGAATGATGTTGGTAAGAAGTCTAATTTGGCTCTGTGATGCTCTGCGGTCATATTAGACCGGGACCTACGGCTTGAAGTGGATTCCGAACCACTACAAACATTCGGGTTTCGAACCCGAAACCTGTGGTACCAAGCACCAGAGTTCTAGCCACTCGGCCATCAGGCTCCCACTGTATAGCTTAGGACCTTATCCCGTAAAAAAAAGAAAACATCTCCCATCTCAAAATCTGCCAGTAGGCAGATGGCCTCGCCCCACCATGGTGCTTGGCAACTGGCTAGCGCTCTAGCTTTGGTATCCCAGTTTTCAAGTTCGAATCCTGGCGATGGCATAGATGTTTCTAAGTGTTTCGGAATCCCCTTTAAATTATAGGTCCTGGTCTATTTAACCTAAAGTGTGCACAAGATGACCGTAAAGCAACAAACCAAACCAAACCACCATGGGGCTGTTGTGCCAATGATGATGGTACTGATGAAACTTCAACAACTCCCGTTTCTATTTAAAGATTCATTACACGATTTTTATATTTTGCTCGGCATTAATTTTCTAAAGTTCAATGCTTCCACTATGTGTTTGTGCATACGTCATGCAACAAAATGGCGTGAAATATGCACCGCAATTTCGCATATAAAATATCCGCATCAAAAAGATTCCACATAACTAAATTCATTCTTTTCTTTTTTTTTTTATGCAAACTAGTATTAAATGGGCTTCAAAAAGGCCGCCCAACTTCTTTATACGAAACCGATCGACACGAGTAAAATTTCTTCTCGCTAGCTTCCACATTTTTTATCGCTGACACGTTTTGTCTACTAAATCATTCACTTCCTTTATCTTTTATCAGTCACATTATTTGAATTTCAAAATATTTAGTTCACAAGGAGGTTTGTCATTATTTTTTATTACATTGCAATTAAATCAATGATCTAAAT
The DNA here is from genome assembly GCA_021605095.1 of Caerostris extrusa. Taxonomy (NCBI): domain Eukaryota; kingdom Metazoa; phylum Arthropoda; class Arachnida; order Araneae; family Araneidae; genus Caerostris; species Caerostris extrusa. Next base: position 49,301 of record BPLR01002326.1, read on the forward strand.
TACATTTAAATCATTCATTTTGTTTATCTTTTATGATTCACATTACTTGAATTTCGAAATATTTAGTTCACAAGAAGGGTTGTTCTTATTTTTTATTACATTGCATTAATTTTAGTTTTCAACATCATTTTAAAGCATTTTCTAGCATTACAAATATTTATTACTTTTTTCATTAAAATATACTAAAAATTTTATATTGATTTGTAGTGCCTATTTATAATTATTAAAATGTTTCAACCTGTTGTGTTTCATATTTATAAATGTGGGATAATATATTTAAAAATTGATGACTCGTGTTTCAGTGGCAACGCGTGCCGCTGTTGAGCATTAGGGCTGAGGTACAATCCGTTGGTGGCTTTGTTGTAGACACTTTTTCAAAAAAACGAGGAGAATCGATGGCATTTGTGATTTTCAGCTTCTTGCCTCGTGAGTCGGACTACCTGGTTCCGTGTTTTCTCTCATAAAATACACAAATGCGGTACAGTCCCCCACCTCCTTAAAAATTTTTTTTTTTTTTTACTAGTTTCCGTTTTATAAATTTGTCGATTTATCAATTTTATATATTTTTTATATGAATTATTTGTTATAATGTGGCAAGTACTTCCATTTTGTTTGATTATTCACAAATGTAGTTATATATATATATGCAGATTTAGCCGCTTGCAAAAGATGCATCCCGGCCGAAACCCCATTTCTGTAGAGTTACACCGGTTTCAACAGATTCATCCCGGCCGAACCTACAGTTTTGTTAGACTTCTCTACCAGTCTAACCAAAGCTGAACTTTTGCAGTGGGTATCTAGAGGTGTATTTCCAAACACATCAACGAAGCGTTGTTTTCTCCCAACAACACATATTTAATGAAGCGCGGTTATATATACATCAATATTTACATTAATAATTATTACATAACAGCCATTATCTCTCGCTGCTTGACGCAGCCGTTGCAGTTTCGCCGTCTCTCTCGTGTCAGCTAGCGTTCCCCTTCTTCTTCATCTACGGGGATCTTGCCCCTTCTCCAGGGGTCAGAGTTCAAAGTTGAATACTCCCCCACATCGTAAACAGGCTCTGTCAAAGACAAGCGACCGTAAGGTGTTGCTATCTGGTGATTACGACTGAAACAAATAAATAATACATATATATTATAATTTTTTAAGGCATAAGCCTTATTCTTACACTGATGATGATCATTGCTTGCACTGCTTTCAGAAACGAGAAGACTCGATGACAATTGTGACAATTTTTGTTGCGTCTTGTTTCAATAGTCTGTCTGACTGATAGCAATTTTTTTTGTTTTTTCACTCATAAAACATGCGGGGCAGATACGATTGAAATTTTTCACTGAAAACAATGTCCTCCCCTTATCAGCCATCTCTAGCCTCTTTGAGGCATACATAAGTGGATCTCGAGGGCCACCCTTGTTCAAAAAAATTAAATTTTTATTTAATGTCAGTGGTATTGAGCAAGTTCATCAGGACCGAGCAGGATAGACCAAATAGGATTTCGTTAATCACAGTTGCTGATACATAAAAAACACTCAGAATTAAAAGTTAATAAAAATAAAGAAGACTTTGTTGACGAAGTAAAGAAAAAATTTGTAGATTCATCTACTAGAAATATTATTTGTTTTATTCTTATCGATATAAACATCTACATGAATATCTTATAACATATATATATGTATATACAAACCCCAAAACCAAAGTTCACATTTATATAAAGGTAATATAAATAGGGTTATAGATTTAATAAAATAGAAATGAAATTTATAGCAATTTGTCCTTTAATGAGAAATTTGATTTTTTTATATATATATATATATATATATATATAACTCTCTTTATAACCCCTTTATTTCGAATTTCAGAATTACCATGTTGGTGGTTTGTAATAAGTTTTTTCATATAGAATTTATTCATTTTAATTTAATTATAAATTTTCCTTGTATATATAACAATCTTGAATACAAACAAATTGGTAACTTCCATTTTATGTTAATAGAAAAACATTTCTCACCTATATTATTTAAAATCAGGATTTAATTAAAAAACTTAAAACACAATTAATTTTACATGAAGAAAATGGATTGATGACTTTTTTTGTCTATATAGTAGATGTGAAGTATAAACTAGCTAATTATTCCATTTTTATCTTAATATAGAAGCAATTTCTTCATGTATACGTGTATTAAATTCGTTAACCAGTAAACCAAATTTAATATTTAGATTGCAACTCATTTTTTACTTAATATAGAAAGAAAGGTATTCATCGCCAATATTGTTCTAGTTCGCACACTTCGCATGGTTGGAAAAAACGAAACCAAAAACGCTGCACTTGGCGACAAATCCGCTGCCACTTTTCTGGCAACCCTGTCCTTTTACATGCGCTCGCCGAAACGCTCGGAACTTCCCCATAATAGCGATCGTGTGCCAAAACAGAAGGATTCACTTCTGCCCACGTGACTCGCTCAGGTGCACAGCCGGCTTGTGAGGTGCTTTCCTTAGACCCAGCATTTGCATTCCTCCACCTTGTTTACCGCCGTCTGCCATCTGCGGCTCTCCAAAATGCTTTCACCCTAGACGACAGATGTGTGTCAGCGAGCTGTGTGGATTTAAACGAAAATTGATACCAACACACTCCTTCGAGAAAGTGACCCATAGGGGCGAAAACATCCTACCTGAAGAACGGCGGTGTCACCATGTGCCTGATATGTTTTGATGTGTGGTGTTGCTTACAGTAGTGCGTGGTTGAATGACCCCCATTTTGGATGGATAAATAATTATGTTTGTGTTTATTATGTCTGTGCACTGTGGAAAATATGAAGGATAACTATATTCACTTCTGGCCATCCAATTATTTTTGTTGTTGTTGCTGTTAGATATTGTGTCTACGACAGTTTTTTAGTGCAGTTATTTTATGTTATTTGTTTTTTTTTGGGGTGATAATTTTTTTTTCCCGTTTTAATTTTTGAAAAGTCAGTATTTTTTAAATTTATCATTAATATTATGTATTGAATAAACCATTTTTTTTTTTTTTATTGGTAAAGAAAAATCATTACAAACCTTTTTCTGTTTTTGTTTTGTTAACTTTATCATTCAGTTGTTTTTGTTTTTCTATGATTAGTATTATCGTCTTTCAAATTTTCACTTATTCTAGTTCGAATTTTTATCCCTACAATATTTTTGTACTGAACTTTCTCTGATGTTAAACTTTTGAAATTGATGTATGAATATAAAGCAGGCTTTATGGTTTACATAAAACATTCTTCATAGCGATATATATATATATTCTGGTTTTCTTTCCTTCTGTTCCACAGTTTTTGCTTGTACAAAACCGATTTGATAACAGATTTACTTGAAGGAATACCATTTAGATTATTGAATTAATCTTTAGAAGAACCTGAATTCGGATGATAACAACAACCTTGATTTTTCTTGACCGCAGATGGCACAGTTTAAAAGCGCCCCCGCATTTTGAAAAGCGGTTCAAAAAGGTAGACATATAAGGTCAAATGGCCTTCCTTGCACCTTCGGGCGTTAGTCGGAACCCCGAACCGTCTGGCCTCTCTGGTAAAAACCTCTTTTTCGAGCCTCTCTGTCCTCTATTTTCTTCTTTTTGTGTACTTCCTACAAGGATTGCTGGTCGCCAGAAATATAGGTAAAACGGGATTTATGATCCATCTTTTATTAGCTGTCTTTTTCTTTTTTTTTTTTCTATACCGAAGTTTTGACAGCTGTCGATTAACGACAACATGCCTGACTCATACTTAGGAATGATAAAGATATACTTGTTTATGTGACGGCGTGTTTACTTAGCTGCAATTAAAAGAGTTTGGTTTTTGACTTTGACTGTTTGCTATTATATATGTAAAATAATGTTTTCATTTTGTTAAATTTATCGTTCTTTTAAAATATATTTACGATATTTCTCGTTTGAGTTTATTACATTTTGATTTTATTATTATTATTTATTTTAAAAATCTTTGATTCTTATATTTGAATTGATTGTTAAGTTTTAAGCGAAATAAATATGCCCAATTGTAGAAGTTGCTAATACTTTTTTGACGAAAAACACTAACTTTTTGCTAACATTTCTATTTTTTTACGACGCAAATCGATTTATCTTTCCTAAACAATCTATTTCAACTGACTACAATTATAATTAATTTTACTGCAATATTTATTTAATTTTATTGTTTAAGGAAGGAAATTTTTCATTGTTTATTTTTACTTGAATTTTCCTGAAATAAAACTTATCTCTTTTTTTTTTATTATTATTTTTCCTTATAAAATTTATTTCGAAAAGTTAACAATTTATTTTTCCCTTAGTTTTTTTTTTTAATGGCAAATCCATCTTTATCCTAAAACAAATTGTCTCTATGTACTAAATATCTTTTATAGTTGTTGTTATATTTATTTTTGTTGCTTAATTGTGGATATAAGTTTCAAAAATAAATCAATTCAGAAAATAAGGAAAAAGTTCGTTTCTAAAGCCATAATAATTTTTTTTATAAATAAAATTATAACAGGTTGACTGCGTAAATATTTCATTTTTAACCAGTCTGTCTCAAAAGTTGCCTGGAAGTCTCATTTTCGTTACTAGATGTAGGTTAAAAGAAACAAAAGTGATCGATAGTTTCTGAAAACGTGATCTACAAATGGGCCTCAGTTTACGTCAATAATAATTTCCTGTAATTGCATTAAACTTTCTTCTGTGCAATCCGTCCGTTCTTTTATAACTGCTTCCTTGAATTTTCTTGGTCTTGCAGCTGCTTTACTGTTCATTTGGTCGATTTAATCAAAGTAAGTGATTCAGCTTGGACTTCAAGCTCTGACTTCAACTGATTTCTATTTCCGTTTTCACCTGTCTGTTATGATAAGGCACTGCACTTTTTTTCTATGTTAGTAGTATTACTCATCCATAGTTTATTCTTGCATTATCTAACAAGATATATCTTCTTTTTATTCTTCAATATTAAAACTATTTTAGGTAAATAGATATTGAATGGTGCAATTTTTTAATTTGTTATCAGGGTTAACTTAAGTAGATAGATATCATGTTCGATTGTGCTTTGTACTCAAGTGATATATTTTTTTAAATTAAATAAAAAATAAATTTGATTTCTAGATTTTATTCGAAGAAAACTTAGTAGTAATATTTCAACCTTAAGCAGGATTTCTTTTATCCAATCTTATCTTGTTTATATATATTTTTTTTTCATATCTGCATTTTTTTTTTTTTTTTTTTAATCTCCAAAACTTTTCCAAATTTTGGGAATTTGCTTGTCGTTACTATCTTTTTTATTCCTAAATTATCTATCAATTTGTTGATTTTTTTTTTTTTATTTCACATGTTTGAATTTCTTAAATGGTGTAATTTCTCAGTGGGTTGTCGTAACTGTATAGAGATAACGTAATCGATTGTACTTTGTACCCAAATTTCCCAATATTGTAAAAAAAAAAAAAAAAAAAACCTACAGAAACAGATATATTAAGGGGTTACTTTCACATTGGCGATTTTTTTTTTTATAATTCTATGTAAAGAACATATCAGCAATGTAGCCAACTGTTGTAATCTGATGATTCAGACGATGGTCTTGGAGTTGCTTTTGGTGAATGCAAATCGCCGGTTGGTGGACTTCACAAAGAGAACCAGTCCAAGTGTGTAGTGAAAGAACTACCCAGGTTATTCAAAAGGGAATAAAAGGGTCGACGATCGCTTTTTTTCGTTCTTTTTAAAGAAAAAAAAAAAAAAGACGTAAAGTGCTATGGGTTATTCGAATGCTATTGCCCCAGGCTGAGCTGTGACGTCACGCACCATGCCTTCTGGTTGGAGTGAACTGGCCCTGACATGCGTAAGTTAAATATTTGTTTTTGTTTTGAAAAAATCATGACAAATACACAATTGCATTGCGGTTTATTTTAAAATTGTTATTTATTTATATATGTTTTTTTTTTTTTTTAAATTTTGCTGTAACCGTCGACATTTATTATCATTATTTTGCTTTTAGAAAGTTATTCAAGCGGTGGTTATATGTAATATTACGCGGAAGTGCACGTGTATTTTTTTTCTTTTTGTAGAGCTAGTTTTAAAAAAAAGTACTTGTAATACCACACATAGACCGCAGTATTACACTTTGTCTAGCTTATGGCAAGTTTTTTTTTCTTCTAATAAATAATATGAGTTGGTTTGACTTCAGGCTTCAAAGAAATAAAATAGGAAAAAAAAAAAAAAAAAAAAAAAATATGCGTATGACCAAATAGATGTAACTGAAATAAAATTATATTACATCTTTCAGGAAAACTTTTATGATTTTAAAAGAATATCAGCAATTTTTAAGTTTTTCATTATTATATTAAAACAACTTAATCTCTTTAAAAACAATACTAAATGAATTTAGTTAAAAATTTATTTTAACTTAATAAATTCATATTTATTTATGCTATAAAGAACTGTCTTTATATTTCTTTTATATAATTATATGTCATTTATGAATAAAATCATTTTGTTATTTTTCAAGAAAATTGAAAAATTCTTCCTATTTGATTAAGAATTTTTTAAAAATATTTTAAATAAAATTTTCTATAATATTTATAATAATTTTTTCTAACGATATATGAGTTTTTAAAACATAATATAAATATTTAATAATTTAAATGCAAAATAAATTATAAATATAAATAAATAATATACATAATAAATAAATTATTGATTATAAATCAATCAATAAACATTTGTTTAATATGCTGTTATGAAATATTTTCGGTGCTTTCCGAAATCATAATTCATTCCATTTATTTATTCATTATCACTTCTAAAAGTTGTTTGCTGGATAACAGTTTTCTTTTTTTTAATTAATTTAAAATTTCTTCTGCATTTTTGTAGAAGTTTTATTAATTTTTTCATATATATATATATATATATATATTTAAGCTACTGGGATTTGGGTCAATACGTATTTAATAAATAAATTGGCACGACGCCTTTACAGCAAAATTTGAAAAAAAAAAAGAATTTAGAATTGCATTATTTTCTAGTATAAATTCGAGAGTAGTAATTTAGTTCAAGCATTGTATTTTTTCATACTTAAAAAATGCAAATGTTGCTTATATATTTTTAAAAATTTCGTTGCATTAAACTAAAAAAAAAAAAAGCTTTTAGCCTATATTTTTGTGTATTGGCTTTTCATCGGTTGGTGAATTTTAGTTGGTTAAATAAATTGGTGAATTTAAATAAAAGTCAAAGCGTATTGATATGATTTGTAGATCCTCGTTAGATAGTAGATATGATTGTATTTTTAATCATTAAGAGGTAGTAACTATCTTTTTACTAATTTGGAAATAAATTATTGAACTTAGAATAATATCTAGAGATAAAATATTGCTGGATTTCAGATTGACTAATTCTATCAAAAGAGTAGTAAGTTTCAGTAATATTTGAGTATTTTTGCTTGTGTTAAATAAAAGAATATCAGACAATGTGCAATGTATGTACCATCATTTCACTTTTCCTTGCTGCTAATTATCTAGTAATAATTATCCCTGCCCGTGCAATTAATTACCTCATTTTGAAACTCCAAAAATATCAGTTATTGGTAGTAGTTTGTCACCCAATCTCTTGCTTAATGATTATGTTAAAAATAGTCAACGGGTTTTATCACGTGACTCGATTTTCTGTATAATACTAACTGTACTGCTGAATTGTTATTGTTCAGTTCTATACTTAACGACTCTAATACTAACTCTTATAAGTGAAATGTTCTTTTGTCACTTCAGTGTTATCAGAATACGTCGCTGGATGTGATTTTGACTTGGATCTAGTCTTCCAGCGAATACAAACAACATGGTTTAAAGTATCCCGAGGGTGCGGATTCCTTTATAAAGTTATCCTAATTAACTTTGCTTGGATTTTTTCGATTGCTTGAACAACATGTTTGTATATAGTTTGTTTAGATATGTCTTTCTTAACGTGTCGATGCAGTGCGAGGCGTTTAGTCTTTTGATATTTATGTATGCCAAATGATTTTCAGTTTCATTGCTGCAGCGTATGCGCACTTCGGATCTTGGGATTTTTTTTTTTTTATTATAAGGAATTGAATCTGAGGTATTTTTAGTGTATATATACAGGAAATGTTATTATGGTTTTATTATGCGACTTGATTGTGTCTTTATTACTTCTTTGATTTTATATTGGTATGTTATGTTCTTTATATAAAATATCCTTTTATTATTGAATACATTTGAAATATGTTGTCAAATGTGTTTTTGAAATGATTTAATTTATCATTTGATATGATATAATTCACACCTTGACCATTAATTTAATGATTTAGTAGATGATCCTTTTGTATAAAAGAGATGATGTTTTGTATGTTTAACCATACGAGAAAAATGCCTGTAATTTTTTAGATAAAATGCTCGTAAATCATTAAATGTATCATGTACATTTCTCGATAAAACTTGAAATGATTTTCTCTAAATCAATAAGCTGAAGTTTAAGTAGATTGAACATGATGCAAAAAAAAAAAAAAAATTCTGATCAGTCAGCCAAGAAAATCTTTCTGTGGCCTGTGATTTATTATAATTAGCCCATTACTGAATTGCCATTATTATAATTGCTGGCTTTAAGGCTACCCATCTAAGTAGGCTAGGTAATTTATCCGTCCGATTTTAGCTGAAACACTAATTTAATTTACGATTCTTTATTGAAAAGACCACCCAAATAACACAAAAATATTTATTTATTTTTTTGTACCATATCTTCCTAGAAACGTTTAAAATATCTGACTCGGAGCCTACATTTTATCAGGTTATCACGGATAAAATCAACATGGAAGATTACTCTTCCTCCCATAATTAAGGCTAATTCATTTCGGATTGTCTGTTCGTTCAGAAGATCATTTGCCAAAAATATTACGTAGTGGCCGAGTCTCCCATCAGCAAGACTAAAAGAGGTTGAATAACACGATCAAAGATCTATAATCATCAATTACAGCGTTGCATAGCGGTAAAGTGTGGTAATTTGACAGACTTACCTTCAGTTTATCAGCCGAAGGATTTTGTTTACTGCTGTCTATTTCTGGAATGAGAAATTTTCTTCTGTAGTATTTTTGTTTCTTATATTAGAAAACAAGATTCCCAAATCCAATTTATGTATCTGTCAAAAGGAATAATCAATTACTTAAGTTTAATTTACGTGTCAGCAATGTATTTCAAAAATTGACGCAATGTTAAAAAAATTGGTGCTAAAAAATAAGCTGATATTCACTAAATTGCTATACTCTGTATAATAAATATTGATATGATTATTCAAAAATTCTGTTCGTTTTTATTTGTTATATATGAGATATTTTAAAATGTATTACATTACTTTTATTTAATTATGTATAACGTCATTTAATGTATTGTTGCATATAACTATTTTTAATCAAAATATTAGATTATCGTAAATAAAATAAGTACAAGGTTTTTAAATTAATTTTTTTCGATTGAAACATATTAAAAATCCTAAAATTACGTAAGTTGATTACCGATATTTGCTTTACATTAGTTTAAATTATAACAGTGTTGTTATCTTTTAGAATATTACTGTAATATATGTATATACACTGAAGTGACAAAAGTCATGGGATAGCAATATGCAAATTTTCAGATGGCAGTAGCATCGCGTAGAACATGATATAAATGCTCAGTGCTTTCGCAGAGCTTTCATTTATGTTCAAGTTATTCATGTGAAGAGGTTTTGACGTGATGATGACCGCACGACGGGAATTAACAGACTTTGAACGCGGAATGTTAGTTGGAGCTTGACTCATGGGTCATGCCATTTCGGAAATCGTTAGGGAATTCAACATTCCCAGATCCACTGTGTCAAGAGTGTGCCGAGAGTAAGAAATTTCAGGCATAACATCCCACCATGGACAGCGCAGTGGTCGACCGCCTGCACTTAACGACCGAGACCGGCGACGTCAAAAGAGTCGTAAATTCTAACATACAAGCAACACTGCGTCAAATAACCGCAGAAATCAATGTGGGACGTACAAGGGACTTGTCTGTTAGAACTGTGCGGAGAAATTTGGCTTTCTTGGGCTATTCCAGCAGAAGACCGGCTCGAGTGCCTTTACTGACAGAACGACATCGCTTGCAGCGACTCTCGTGGGCACGTGAGCATATCGGTTGGTCCCTAGATGAATGGAAAACCGTGGCCTGGTCCGATGAGTCACGATTTCAGTTGGTAAAAGCTGATGGTAGGGTTCGAGTGTGGCGCAGACCCCACGAAGCCATGGTCCCAAACTATCAGCAAGGACTTTTCAAGCTGGTGGTGGCTCCGTAATGGTGTGGGATGTTTTTTCATGGCATGGACTTGGTCCTCTGGTGCGACTGGACCGAACATTGATTGGAAATGCTTATGTTCAGCTACTTGGAGATCACTTGCAGCCATTCATGGACTTCATGTACCCAAACAACGATGGGATTTTTATGGATGACAATGCGCCATGTCACCGGGCTGCAACTGTTCGCGATTGGTTTGAAGAACATTCTGGACAATTCCAACGAATGATCTGGCCACCTAGATCGCCCGACATGAATCCCATCGAGCATTTATGGGACATCATCGAGAGGTCTGTTCGTGCCCAAAATCCTGCACCATCAACGCTTTCACAATTATGGACGTCTATCGAGACAGCATGGCTCAATATTCCTGCAGAAGACTTCCAACGACTTGTTGAGTCCATGCCACGTCGAGTTGCTGCACTTCGCCGGGCGAAAGGAGGGCCGACACGATATTAAGAGGTATCCCATGACTTTTGTCACTTCAGTGTATATATATATGTATTCATGATGAGTATTTTTAATTTGAAAGACAGCTTAAAAACAATATTTTTGCGATTAAACGTATTGAATGACATTTTTAAAAACGGTAGAATTTTTTTATTTATTTCAAGATTTCAAAAATTAAATGTTATTCATTAAGCGTTGAATTATGTTGGTTTTATAAGATATTATTTATTTTATTAAAAAGATTGCTGAAATATTTCTTTAAATGCAAGATTAAAAGCTTACTTATATCAATATATTTATATTTTTAAAAAATTACTTTTTAACTGTTTTTGTAGTAAACAGCCTTCATTTTATCGATAAATTCATTCATCGAACTAATGCTATATTTTTGTTTATTAACAAAAAAATGGGAAGAGAAAATTTGTCATATAATAGTGTCTTTTATATAATAAATTTAAATATGAATATTAAAGTCAATTTACAGTTCTTAACGTAGTTACTTATCTATTTTGTTTACAATCAAAGTTTTTTTTTTATGATATAATTTTTGTTTAAATATATAAATTTGATTTTATATTATATAACTAACTTATGCTTTAAAATAATTATTATTGGAAAATCTAAATTACTTTATATTCGTTTTATTCTTTATTTTGTATGATATAAATTTCGAAATCATTCATTAGCCAAAAAACAGAAAGCTGATTTAATGAACTTCCAAAGAACTCAGATTAAAATAACAAATTTTTATGCACAAGTATATCATGATGTAATAACAATTTAATTTCAATATGATTATCATTCTTAAATGTTTTTAGTAAATTGAAATTTTATGAATATAGTTTAGTTAATAAATATTCATTGAATACTTATATTACATTACAGTTTTTCAGAATGCCACTTTAGATACAATTAGACCACACCTCTCATCTTTTGTTACTTGTATTAATATACAAATTAATTATGACCTAAATGATTTACAATTAGTTAAACAAGTTATTTGTTTTTAAAGGAGAAAGAAAGGAAAATAATTTTAACATGGTTTTAAAATATAGTTAAAAATTCCTAAGAAATTAGAAGTTATGTTTTATCAACCAAACTTTAAAATTAATTTTTCTGAGTAAAAATTGATCTTCATAGTTCGCTTATAAATGTAATTAACATAAACGGAATTTATTTATTAAGTATTTTCCACCACTTTTTTCTACTTTTAATAAATGTGCTTTTTAAAATATATTTGGTTGGCAAGAAGGAAATTTGTAATTATTAATATTGCAACTTTAACACCTTATTATTTGACATTGGCTTGATATTTTAACTTTTTTTTTTTTTTTTAATGTTGTCGTTGGAAAGTTACACATCTCGCCTGTTTAAAAAAATCATTGTGAGCTCTAAAAATATTTAAACTTTTTTTTTAATAAATTAACTTTGCTGTGTCATTGCAGACCATGCGAAACATTATTAGTGTATTTGACTTTAGTGTTAATACGCAGCAGACAGTATCAAATTGGCTAGCCAAATTTCTTACTGGTAACTTCGACCTCATAAATGAGCCACGCGGTTTCCAGAATCAAAAGGTCAATCATGACTAACTAAAAATCACTGTTGAGTCTGATCCATCTCAGAGTGTGTATGAATCATCGTTAATTTGATGTTAGCACACAAATAGTATTAACTTATTTAGCTCATATCGATAAAATGAAAAATTGATTAGTGGGTTCCTTTTGAAATGAATGAAAAGAAAAGCGTTTGAAAGCTTGCTTGATGTTGTTTGTCAGAAATCTGATCCATTTTTGAATCGAATTGTCACTTGGGATGAGAAATGGATCCAATATGAAAATCGCAAAATGTTCAGCAAAGAGATTGGACAAAGATGAATCACCAAAACACATTCCAAAGAGTAATATTCACAAAATTATTCACGCGCCGGTGTGTCCATTATGATTTCATGAAACCTCATCGATCACAACAGAAATATACTGCAGCCTCGGACTAAAATGATGCAAAAACTTAAATAAAAACAGCCTAGATTGGTCCACACATTGCACAAATGACTGTGGCAAACTAAAGGAATTGGGAGTTGGAATCATCATTCTCCATAGTAGTACACCAGTTTTAGCCCCCACTGACTACCACTTCTTCTGTAATTTGGGCAACTTTTTAAAGAAAACAATTTAATTCTACAATGCTGTAAAACTGGCCATTGACTTTCGTCCGTCAGGGTTTTATACCACACCAACCTGCAGCTTAAATGGCAGAAGTGTGTAGGACAATATGGATGCATGCTTTTTGATTAATAAAAATAATTTCTTATATTTTTAAGTTATCAACCAAATTTGGCCTTTTTTTCTACAAATGTAATCCTTGACGACTCGATATACGAAATTCATTATCAATGGTTAATTATAAGTTTATTTCTTTTTAACGCACATATAGATGTATCTATATGCAGAAGTAAAGTTTATTCTATATTATTTAAAATCTATTACTTGAATTTAAGTTTTTATTTTTAACATTTTTTTTTTTTAACTTTTTTTTTATTACAGTTTTGTCAAGCATACTTGAATTTAATTTCGTTAATTGTCAATGCCTATTTTATAATGAATTACTTACTGTCTTAAAAAACTTTAAACTAATTATAAATTAATTTTAATAGATAAGATAAAAAAACTGAAATATATTTTTAAATTTTTCTTAAAGAAATACTTAAATGTTCGCTATTGAAGTTACGGTTTTTTTCCTCCCTCTTTGCATGGATAGTGATAAATTAGTTGCACTTTTCAAAAGGATAAGGCTTAATGCTGTCCTTTGAGACAACGCTATTTTTAACCTGTCGTTTTCTTATCAATTTCGAAGCTAACGCTCATTTTAACGATAAAATTTATTTCAGTTTTTTTCTTAAATCTACAGTAAATGAGGCTTATCTAAGTATTTCTTCGTTGTTTTTCCTTGGTGAATAGAGGGAGGAAAAAGTACATAAAGAAATAGACGGTTGAAAATTCAACGCTATTCAATTTTCTTGCATCGTTGTTTTCAAACTGTTTGAACAGATAAATTGATATTTTTCCAAAGAAAATTTACTTAGAAGTGCATAGAATACTTAATCCACCCTTTAGAATTTACTTAGAAGTCTACAGAGCTTCTGTTACAAGATTATAATAAAGCAATTTATAACACAATGGTAATAAATAAAATGTCGTTGGAATAGTTAAAAATCAATGCAAATTTATCGATGTCAATACATGAATAATTTCTTCATAACATTTTTTTTTTTTCTAGATTATAGGTTCACAGTGATCAATTTCTTATTAAAGAAGATTCTTAGATTGATATTTATAATGATTAATTATAAGTTTCAGATGAATAAAAGCATTTAAAAATTTCCAAAAATGTTTTATTTGGTGCTAAAATATAAAAGCAAAAAAAAAAATTGTGTAATATATAATTTCTGTTCAATGAAATTATGCAAGTTATAATTTTTTGTTGTTTGAATGTTATTATGCAAATTTTCATGAAAATTCATATACCCCTTTTTTTCTTATAATTATTTTCAATATGCGAGCAAAAAAAAAAAAAAAATAGCTTTAATTTGCAAGCAATGATTAATTACAACTTTCAGATGGGTAAAATCATTTACAAATTTCCAAAAATATTTTATTTCTTTATTAAAAATATAAAAGCGAAAAAAAAAAAAAAAAATTTAATGCTTAATTTCTGTTTTATGAAACTATGCAAGTTATTAATTCTTTTGTTGTTTGAATGTTATAATGCAAATTTGCATGAAAATTCTCGTGCTTATTTTTCTTATAATTATTTTCAATATGCGAGCAAAATAGCTTTAATTTGTAAGCAATGATTAATTACAACTTTCAGATGGGTGAAAGCATTTAAAAATTTCCAAAAATATTTTATTCGTGTATTAAAATATAAAAGCAAAAAATTTATTATTTAATGTTAACTTGTTAACTTAAAACATTAACATTAACATTTATTTAAAAAGTTTACAAATTGAGTTAACAAGTTAACACATAAACAAATTAACAAATTGTAATTATAGTTGTTAAAATTTATGTACTCCTGATCTGTATACTTAATTCACATATTTTTCTTTTCTTTATTGTTTCGTCATCTTTTTTTTTTTTCCTTTCTTCTTTTAAAACAAATTAAAAAAAATAACATATACTGTTCTGTTGTTTTGAAATTTTATTTAAAAAGTCCTGCAAATTGACACTTATTATTTTCAAATACTCCAGTATTTTTTATTTATTGCCATCATCAATATATATTTTTCAATTACACCTTCATGCTAACGAAACAGAAACCAACATACTATAAAAACAAATCTGAAAAATGTTAGGTTTATGTTTTTCCCATTTATGAATATAGAAAAAAATATAAACAACATTTACAGATCACCAGTTGGAAATCTTCCCACATGCTTTATGTAATCAGCTGCTCATCTCAATTTTTAACGTGGTTTCGTCACCGCTGAAACGTTTAGCTAGAAAGCCTGCGTTAAATGGAGCGGCCTTGTTACTTCCAAAAACAAATCAACTGTCATAAACTTGAAATGGAACTTTTCTAATTGACATTTTCACCTTGAAGCATCTGGTAGGTGGCTGTGCAAACGTAATAAAAATTTTTGTGGAGAAAGATTGGAGGAAAGTAAAAAAAAAAAAAAAAAAAAAAATAGTTAGAAAAAAAGAAAACTGTATAGATGGAAATTTATTGAGTGATTAAAGAATAATACATTTTTTTTTTTCCTTTTGCATGTTTATGTTCTTCGAAATAAATTAGAATTGCTTTTTTCTCTTTGTAATGATATTTTGAATTGTGAGACTTTCTTTAATCATTTTACGACTAAGCATTAATACATTTACCTTTGAAGTATTATCAAGGCTTTATTAAGGTTAAGTAATGTTAAAATAATAAGAAAAAATAATAAAAAATTTGCCATGACAATCTGAATTTATAATAATGTAACGAAATATTTCATGACAATATACCTTTACTTTATTTATATTTAAAATAATATGATGATCTCAAAATGAAGTAATTCTTACAAGGTAAATCATTCTCAATTTGTACTTAAATTAATATATATATATATATAGGAAAATGGATTTTAAATTGTATTTTATTTTTATTGATCAATAAATCTGCAATTATTTTGGATTACAAAGAAAAAAAACCACCACTCTACTTTCATACGTTCATAGCTATTTATAGGAATTATAAAAGTAACCTTACAATATTTATATTTAAAACAATATGATGATCTCAAAATGAAGTAATTCTTACAAGGTAAATCATTTTCAGTTTGTTCTTAAATTAATATACATATTATATATTTATTTTTATTGTTGAATAAATCTACAATTATTTTGGATTACAACTAAAAAACACTACTCTATATTCATAGCTATTTGTAGGAATTATAAAAGTACCACAATATTTATAATTAAATTGATATGATGATCTCAAAATAAAATCATTTTTACAAGTTAAATAATTTTCAATTTATTCTTAAATTAATATATATATATAGGAAAATGGATTTTAAATAATTTATTTTTATTGCTGAATAAATCTACAATTATTTTGGATTATAACTTAAAAAAAAAAACACTCTATATTCATAGCTATTTGTAGGATTGATTATACATTCTAATTTTATTCATATCGGGTTTGAAACAATAAATGTTACTCAGCTTTTATTGTGTTTTTTATTCATAAAGAATGCTTCTTCTGAGTTGATAATGTTATTTTTCAATGTCTTAAAAACGAGATTATTCTTTTCTCAAAACTAATGCTAGTTCACCGAACAATGCTTCTTTACAAAATAAAATTGAAAGCTGCTATGATTTGTATACATCTAAAATTGGAATCTAAGTCGGCGTTACACGCAAGAATTGTATTTTAAACCTGCTATTTTTATATTTTTTTAATAAGATGTTTGCTCTTTTTTAAAAAAAGGAATAGAATAAAGCATGTATAAAAGAAAAATCTTATTGAATTTTGATGTTAGTGTTGCTTTTCAAGACTAGGCATGTTAAAAACAGTATATTTTCAAGGCTTATTTGAAAAAGAAAGAATTGTTTACGTCAGCTAAAAATACTATAATAGTTTTAGAATGTAAGTTTACTGAATATCCTCTGCTTATCTAGTAATTGCAAACAAAAAACTCTCAGATTTTTTTGTGATTATTTAAAGTTGATTCTATAGCATACATAAAAACTTTCATAAAACATGTTGGAAAATATATTGGTCAGTTGAACGTATATGGAATGAAATATACTTTGTTAAATTTTTGTATAATTTTGTCCATTAATTCATTGTAACTGCAATTTATTTTTATAAGAAATTTCAGCAGAATGCATAAACAATTACAATAGTAGGTTGTAGTTAATCGGTGCCTACAATTAAATTCTTTTTTCTGAGTCTACACCGACTCTTTTAATTTCGACACTGTGGTCTGGTTAAAAAGGAAAAGTAAGACTAACCTGAGAAGGCATGCCGTCTTCTTTTAATACAAGCTTATTTAAAAATACACCAGGTTTTTCCACAAAGATTTTATACATGTCCCACATGGTCCAGTAAGTTTTAAAGCGTCTTTGGTAGCTCTCGCTTCTTGTCTTTTAGCAAGGTGTTTTTTTTTTTTTTTTTTTTTCATTTCTGAGAATATTTTATTATTTTTATATTACTTCTAATTTTCATTTCTGATAGTAAATAATAATTAATACAGTTTGCAATTGGTTTTTATAAGAATGCATGAAATTGAAGAAAAAAAAAAAACACCATAGTTTTCTTTGTTTCAAACATACCTACTACTGAACACACTTTCCAATACAATTTCTTCTAATTGCTTTTATATCGTTTTGCATCATCCTTGTTAACCTAAGACCTTTAAAGAAGTCAACAAACTGAATAAACAAACACCTTACCGTGTCAAACACCTTACGCAACCGTGTCTCTAATAAGGTACAACATTGAGACATCAACAATTCAACGTTGGTTTCTCTACCTTTTAAAAGTTTTGCAAGCTTTCTCTACTACAACTCTCAAGTTTTTGTGGGTAAAGCGTCCCGTAGAGAGGAACGGCTTCACAATTTTCTTCTGTGCAATTTTCCAAAGTGCGTCGATGCTTCAGCGGGACGTATTTTACGAGCGAGATAGTAGCCGAGTTCATGCGTGGGTTGTTGATGGGACAAACGTGCTCCAGAATGTAATTACGATACCTTATTGGTTTCACGCTTTTTAGACCCGAAGTGGATTGTGGTTGATAGGTTTAACCTGGTATGTCCGTGACATACGACTCAGTTTTCTCGATTTTCCAGAAAGCTTTAACATAAATACATTGCCATATTCAGAACGATCTGAATCAGCATGTTTTACTCTCCGTATTGTATGTATTCAATATACATATATATTTATGATATTAAATCTCTTCTGAAATTTTATAAATATAATCGTTTATAGCAGTATTAAAAAAAGTCTAGGCCTCAACCGTAAACAAAAACCTATTATTATATTTGATACCTGCTACTTGGGCATGAATTGATTTGTTTTATAATCATATTATTTAATAAATTAATCGTCTGAAATTTATATTCATTTGTGTTGTTGTTTCTTATCCGACTTGGTCGACAGCAACATGTAGAACAGGGATGGCCAACCCGTGGCCCGCCCGCCTTAATCATTTTACCGGCCCGTGAGATTTATTATACTTTTACAAAATATATTTATTTTAAAATAGCCAAAGTAGTGAAAACCAATGTATTAAAAAAATACATTGTGTGTGTATCCATATATACAAAAATTAGCTGTCGAAATTATGAGAAAAAAAATTAAGTTTGATTTTAAAATGATATTCTTGCGTATGTATGACAGATATTTGCCTGTTTTATTTATAAGTTTACAGTGATGAGTTCGAAGAATAATTAAATTATATTCTGTGAAATGATGCGCGCTCTTCTTGGAACATCTAATATAACAGGTTCTACGTTTCACTTTAAGTGGCCTCAATGACGTAATAGTAAACAAAATAATAATAACTCATTATGCTTCAATTTTTCACTCCAAAAAAATGTCTATAGTGAGTCTAAATCTAATATGGGGATATATAATTTTATATGCGGCCCGCGGATTTAGGATGCATTTCCAAAGTGGCCCGTAAGATCATTTGGGTTGGTCATCCCTGATCTAGACCAAGTTTATGAATGTGCGGATAAAGGGTAAAAGGTAGCTTCTTTTTGTCCTTGATGTTGCGGCACAAAGACAGAAGACATGAAGCTCCCAAAGTGAGAAGTTTGACTTTTACTCCACCTATTATACCCCTGACACTGGGTACCCATTTTTGTAGCCTTTTACGACATGCATTGGGGCTATTCTAATCCGGACCCACACGGGGTATATACATTTGTCATAATATATTTGAAAATAGCGGTATTATTTTTAACATTAGTTGATATTGATTGAGTACTGCATAATGTAATTGAAAATGCTTTACAAAATTTATGTGTATTATTTAATAATGCATTTCGGTTTCAATGAAGTACCAACAGTTCAGTACAAAAAAAAGTATGATTATTGCTTGACAATTTTTTCAAAGAAGATAATATTTAATAACTTTGTAGAAGGAAACTTGATGTGCAAAATCGTGTTATTATTTCATCATGACCCGCACTTTTTATATGTAAAAAGCATTTTATGGCAAAATACATTTATTAAATATTGGATATGTTAGTACCATCAAGATTTTTTTCTGATCCTGCATTAATATATATTCTATCGAATGTAAGACAATAATTTTAGATTAATTGTAAAATAGTTATAATTTTGACAATTTAATGCACATTTTTTATAGTTTATTTATTTGTGATTATTGTACGCGTTTCAAATCCATGTTTATCAGTGCTATACTAATTCAATCCGTATCCAATTCATTCATATTCACCCATCCAGTGTTACATTAATTCTGTAATCATTCTTGTGCGTTTTATTCAGTTAAGATAAAGTTTGAATGAAAACAAACACCACGTGAAAAATGATTAATGAGACTTAAGCATTCTCATAAAATAAAACTTTTTTAAAATTTCTGACAATGTAGAACCTTACAACAGTAGACAATGTAGTTTTGATTAGTTAGTTAGCAGTGTTTTCAAATATATTTTTTTTTGAACAAAATTTCTTAACATCTGTATTTCAAATGTTTTCCTTTTTTAAACAGAAGACATTGAAATAAAAGTTGAAAAAGAAATTGCTAATATTTTTAGTGCAATGTTGGCATTTTAATCTGAATTTCAACGCAACATGCAAAAACAAAGCTTTTTATTATGTGTCAAATATTATTTACTTTATTTAAAAATAAGACTTTTATTTGACTGTTTTGCTTTATATTTTTGAATACGTAAACAAATTCAAGACTAGATTTTAAAAAAAATTAAACCATTATTTTTAATAGTGAGTAAAATATTTGATTTTTCCAGGGAGGACTATGTTCGATGTCGGATACTATGGAAAGTTTCAAAGATGTGGGAGGAAGTCCGACATTACAACCCAGTGTTCGAATTAAACATCTGACCAGGTAAGGCTATGTTACTTTTTTCGTATATGTTATTTAAACATCTACAGAATTTTAATTGAATATTCTTCAGGTTTGTTGTACTTTTATGTGGGATTATTTTAAAGATTATATCATACATCTTGTATTAATTTTTAAATAATACACGGACGAAAGAAAACACAGCTGCTATTTAATACATAACTCTTCATGTGTTTGTCAATACGTGGTATAAAATCTAGTGCTGCTTGGAAGTACTAGAAGCAAGAATTTTCATAACAGGAATTCTCATAGCAAGAAATCTCACAACACAATTTATTCGTCTTAGAAGCTATGTATGAATTTTAATTGAATATTCTTCAGGTTTGTTGTACTTTTTATGTGGGATTATTTTAAAGATTATATCATACATCTTGTATTAATTTTTAAATAACACATGGACGAAGCACAACACAGCTGCTATTTAATACATAACTCTTCATGTGTTTGTCAATACGTGGTATAAAATCTAGTGCTGCTTGGAAGTACTAGAAGCAAGAATTTTCATAACAGGAATTCTCATAGCAAGAAATCTCACAACACAATTTATTCGTTTTAGAAGCTATGTATGAATTTTAATTGAATATTCTTCTGGTTTAACTATATTATATATTTTTATGGATTATTTTAAAGATTATGTCAGACATCTTGTATTAATTTGCAAATAATTAATGAAGCGCAACACATCAGCTATTTATTACATAACTCTCCTGATGTTTGCTAATACGTGGTATGAAATCTAGTACTATTTGGACGCACCACAAGCAAGAATTCTCATAGCAAGAAATCTCTCAACACAATTTATTCGTTTTAGAAGCCGGTGAAGATATATTTGCTATTGAATTCGCTGTATCCATTCTGTATGAAAATCGTCATAATTTCGCATTGATTGGTTATAGAAGTAATGATATTTTCAAGTGAAGTTTAAAAAAGTGTCAATTTTCGCCGAGTTCATTTATTTTAACTTGTGTATAATAATCAAAGCACATATTTAATTATGATTGAAGATTATTTTATTGTGGTTGTACTATATAAACGAAGTTCGTGTAAGAGGTATTGAATTGAATATTCTTCATGTTTAATTCTATTGTATTTTTTTATGTGGGATTATTTTAAAGATTATACCAGACATCTTGTATTAATTTGCAAACAATTGACGAAGCATAACACAGCTGATATGTATTAAATAACTCTTTAACTGTTTACCAATACGTGGTATAAAATCTAGTACTTCTAGGCCGCACTGAAGGCAATACATCTTGCAACACAATTTATTCGTTTTAGAAGCTATTGAAGCCATGCTTGCATTTGAATTCGTTGTTTCCATTCTGTATAAAAATCGCCATGATTTCATTATAATTGGTTATAGAAGTAATTTATATTTTCAAGTGAGGTTAAAAAAATGTCAATTTTCACCCCTATTTCAATGTGTATAATATTAATCACATGTCATTTTTGTTAATTAAAGATTTTTTTGTGGTTGTTGCATATAAATGAAGTTTGTGCAAGAAGTATTGAATTGAATTTCAAATCTCTGTCCTTTCGTGGCTTATCTACTTTAATAAACAGCTGGAAGCTAAATAATTACTACTCTTTTATTAAGCATATTTCCAAGAACAAATATTTTAAACATTTTTTTTACTTTTGTATTATATAGATATATATATATAAGTTTGTTTTTTGAAAAGTAGAATATTTTTTAATGATGATTGTAACATCAGGGCTAATTAATTGATGATAGTAAAAATTAAGACTATGTCGGTGGTGGACTTTTCTGTTTCAAATGAATTTTGATGAAAAATGTGAATCTATCTAAATAAACATCTTTTATTTTAGTAATAAATAATTACTTTATTACTATTTGTTTTAGTAAGGAATAAACCTACTCTAAAAATTTATTATTTTATTATACAAAAGAAAAGTATTATGAAAATATAACCACTTTACCAACTGCAATGTACATTTTAATAAAAATATTTAAATATATTTCTTAATTTTCTGTTTTCAACAGAAATATTTCTATATTACTTCTTATTATTTTTTCTATATTATTATGAAAATAAAATATGCCAACTTTTTGTAACTAACTTTGTTATTCTCCAAGAAAAGTTATTGCATGTAATTTAGGTTTAAAGAAAAAGTCGCTATGGATTAAGAAATAAATATTTAATTTAACCTTAGCTATTTAAAAACCGAAGGCGAATTTTCATATTAAAGTTTATTAAGTTAAAAAAAGTTTAATGTTATTATTCATTTTTATATTTAAAGTTTTCTTTTTCGTTTTTTTTTTATATATATTTCGTATATTTAAAAGAACTTTCCGTACTTAATTTTAATTGACTTTAAGTTTACGATTTTCAATAAGAAACTTTAGGGAGCAATAATAATTAATTTTATTGCTTCCTTCAATTTATGAACATACCTTCTCGTAGTGCTAAAAGCTCCGTTTTCATAAAAAAAAAATTATTGCTCCTTCAGAACAAGATTTAAATTACTCTAGAACTCATTAACAGCCTAAATTCGAAAGTCAAGAATCGTTAATTACTTAACGAACATTAACTACATAGGATTAAAGCAATTGTAACATTAGACATGAATTATTTATTCTTCCCCTTGAGGAGTTGTAAATGAAATTTACATTGTAAAAAAACTATGCAATGTTGCATTAACTCGCATATATTTTATAATGAAATTAAATGAGGC
The DNA here is from genome assembly GCA_021605095.1 of Caerostris extrusa. NCBI lineage: Eukaryota > Metazoa > Arthropoda > Arachnida > Araneae > Araneidae > Caerostris > Caerostris extrusa. The sequence continues at coordinate 72,384 of BPLR01002326.1, forward strand.
TTTTAAATTAACCTCAAAATAACAAGGTTGTAATTTAGGTTTTAAGAAAAAGTAGCTATGGAATAAGAAATAATTATTTGATTTAATCTTAGACATTCAAAAATTAAAGGCGAATTTTCATTTTATATTTAATTTTTTTTCCGTTTTTGATATATTTAATATATTTCAAAAGCACTCACCGTATTTAATTTTAATTGACTTTTTAAATTAATGATTTTTAATAAGAAACTTTAGAAAGCAATAATAATTAATTATCTTAATGTATAAATAAACTTTCCCGTACTTCTAAAAGCTACATTCCCATGAAAAATTATTACTCCTTTAGAACAGGAGTTAAATTACTCTAGAACTCATTAACAGCCTAAATTCGAAGTCAAGAATCCTTAATTACTTAAAGAACATTCGAGCATTAACTACATAGGATTAAAGCAACTGTAACATTAGACATGAATTATTTATTCTTTCCCTAGGGGAGTTGCCTACCTGTAAATGAAATTTACATTGTAAAAAAACTGTTACTGTTCTGAATACTCAGTGCAGCATTAACTCGCATACATTTTATAATGAAATTAAATGAGTCTTTTAAATTAACCTCAGAGTAACAAGGAGTGACTGCTGTCAAAACGCATTCGCAGATTGAAATTGATTGCCCTTTTTGTGTCGTGCAAGGGAACTCCCTTTTCGTATTTCTGTCCGTTTTTATGATTGGTTATTAGATTTTCAGTCTGTATGAGAAGTGTGCCCCTTAAAATTTCTGTGTAATGGGACATAGTGAAAACTAATAGCATGTCATGCTGTTTGAATGATTGATTTTTACATGGTAGGAAATAGTTAGACATTTTTTAATATGGTGTTAGATAATTAAAAAATTGATTGACCAAATACTTCAATAGATATTATAACAGATATATCAATAGATATTATAGAATGATGCGTAAATTATAGTATCGCATACATTAAGTCGAGCGACCAGCGCTCTGGTGCTCGATGCCATAGATTTCGGTGTCATGGATCTTTGTAGTGGTTCGGAATCCACTTTAAACCGTAGATCCCGGTCTTATATGACTACTACTACTACACCACACTACATCACTGTACTTAGAGCTGAGTTGCTCCTATACAGTTTCGAATGAAGTGGGTGAGCGAAGTCTGACTTGGCTCCGTAACGCTTTTACAGACATACGAGACCAGGACCTACGCCATAAAGTGGATTCCGAACCACTACTAATATCAATGGCACCGCCGGGATTTCAACCTGTGGCACCGAACTGCAGAGCGCTAGACTCTCGGCCATGGTCTAATATGACTATAGACCATTGGGCGGGAGGGCTGACAACCCTACCCCGCAAAAGAAAAATCGTCTGTCTCGAAATCTGCCTGTAGCCAGATGGCCTTGGCTCACCATGAGTCTAATGATGATGATCCTTTAATTAGTTTCATTTTTTTTAAGTTATAGCATTTAACATTTAAATACTTAATATTTTGAATATGAATAAATTATTACTGAGCAATCTAATAAGTTATATAAAAAGTATATAAGCCAGGTATCAGCTTTCAATTGCTTTATAAATCTTGCTAATCAATGTATGCTATACGTTGAAAATCAAATTTTAAATTTCCTAATTGACGATGATGTATTGTGAAAATGATTTTTCATCAGTAATTTGATAGTTTTTAAATATTAAACGTTAACAAAATAGATAAGTTTTTGACTCAACGGCTAATTTGTGCACTTATTATGTAAACATGTTATCATTATCTTTATCAAATAGTGATTTAATACAATCAAAAATATCTAAAACACAAATTATTGAGCAGCAGTTCTAGTAGATTCCAGTAATTAAAAAGCAGCAGCTTCAGTAGAGCATATTTTGACATTTAAATTTTGACTAGGAAGTGATGACTAGTGATCCTAAAAATCACAGAGGTATAGTGTGACTACGAATAGCGTGGCATAGTAAACATCCGGTTTATAGGAGGAAACGGACGAATCAATTACTTGCTATATACTATAAATAGGTGCTGTACACAGCACGCAGTTGCTTTGAAAGAAAAATACAGTTTGTGGGGATTTTTTTATCTAGTTTTTTCTTTTAATCTCGTGTAATCTAAAATTTTAATAACAAAAAAAATAAATTTATATTTTTAAAAATCCCTCCCTAATTGATATCATCCTCCCTTAAAACGGTCATTTCGAATCTGTACGACTTGGCCGCTGGCTAATTTTCCACATCATCTGTGGTCTGACCATACCTCGTAATTGGTACGATCTTCGCCTTAGCAGTTGCTAATCATTTTCATGGCAATTTTTTTATTTTCCGAAACTTAACAGTATATTTATTGTGTAGATCTTTGAGAGAATGTTTAAAATGGTCATTTTGGATAATATATCGATATTTAAAACTTCTTTTTCTGATGAATTTTTTGTGCTTCCATTTTTAATCAAAGATTTGTATTTAAGAGTCTCAATCAATTTTTCTACTTGTTTTTGTATACACACACACAACACATACACAACACAACACAACACAACACAGCAACACGTATGCATGGTTTTGGGAAATATAAACGTATTTAAATACTACACTACTTTTGTATTTTGCGCAAATATTACCTTATTCAAGTTTTGATGTGCATACACATTTATAAAAATATTTTCTTTTGTTTGCTCAAGTAAATGAATAAGACCTTTTTTGAAATCCTTTCATTTTGCTTTTAAAAAAATAATTTAAATTGCTATTTGTATTTAAATAGCACTGCATTTACATTCAACACAGACAGATCTCATTGATTTTTTTGTTAAAAATTCTGTAAACATGAGAACATTTAAAGTAAACACGCATATCAACTATCTCATGATAATGAAGTTTTTTTTTCTTTTTTTTTTCATATCCACGCTAGAGTAATTCTTTTTATAAACATATAACGAAAAATTTTCAAACTATCATTATTTTTAAGCAATGTATAAATATCCTTTCAACTGCGAAACAAAAATTCATTCCCTAATAAAACATTCCCATTTATGACAATTAAAGTTTCCAGTCGACAAATTTCCTGATCCAATTTCATTCCACTTTTCACCCCAATCATCTTCTAGTGACTGCAAACTATTTTCGCAACAATTATTCGAGTATGCCTCTTCGTCTGTGCTTTTGACTCCAACGAGTTTTAATTACTTGAATTTCAGGAGCATCCAAATTCGCAATTAAGTGCATTTACTGGAGCGAATCTCTTTTCTGAAACGCGCTGGAAGTTTGCAGATTGAGGAAATGTATCAATGTGCCAAGTGTTCCTTGGGGGATCGATTGCAGTTGTCGCCAGAGGGGTCCTCCAGCAATGCAGCAAATGAGGAAATCCCTTTTCCCATCTGTAATTTCATTGGTGATCTGCTTTCAGAGGCGTAGGGGTTCGAGTCGGGTTGAAGACATCTAGCACTATATTTAATAACGTCCTTGAACTTAAGTATAATTCACCCGGATATATATCATGTTGCTTATGTAACCATATCATGATATTATTATACCATAGTAAAGAATGAATCTTTTGTTATATATTTAGCTTAAATATGCAAAAGTATAAATCTTTTCATTCTAGATGTAGATTATATGTAGTATTTTGATTAAGAAGACACATATAGAATATATATATATATATATTTCCCTTCTATCTGTACTGGGCATTGATCGCTAAGTTTTTATAACGAAAATTGTAGGGTTTTTCAAAAGGTTACGGAATTTAAACTATTAAATGTGTTACAAAAAAAATTCTTGTCAATGGATAGGGGAAGGTATAAAAATTCTAAAACAATAATTAAACTTAATGTCCAAAAGGGTCCAAAATATAAAAGGTGAAAATGCCTGATTTTTTTTTCAAAGAATTGACTTATTGGACAAATGGATTAAATACAAGTTTTAACACATTTTTCATTTTATAATACTATTGTGGGGATTTATTCAAAAGATTATTAGACAAAAATTAACTAATATGTAATTAAATCTGAAGCATTTGTCACATGTGTTTCTTTACATCGTTTTTAATCTACTTTCTTCACATCTGAGCAAATATTAATTATTTTCAAATATTGCCAGTCGTAACCATCGGTTTTACATTGTCTCCGAATTTTATGAAAATAAGATTCAGAGTACATTTTTGGTTATACATCAAATATAAATTAAATAATAAATATTCTTTTATTAAACTTATAATTAAAACATATAACAACTATATATGATTGAATTAATATAATTTATACATGTAAATTAATAATATTCAGAACTAATTTATCTTGGATTTGTAATTTTTAATGTACAAATCAAATGAATTATATTTCAAACTCTTTTATATCGCTGATTACTTTAATATTAGATATTATTTGAATGGTATATATGATTTACAATGTAGGTTTGGTTTGTCACTCTACGGTCATTTTGTGCACACTTTAGGCTAATTAAAAGTTTGTTTAACTTAGTTTCCGTGTAATATTCCATCATCTTCTGATCTATTTTCTTTTGTGCATTTTATTCCAAAAAAAGATAAGAGTATTTGATTATACTTACGGTAAAACTGACAGTTGTAAGACGAACGATTTATGATGAAACGGACATTAAATATGTTCGAAAATTAAATGAGAAAGTTGAATATACAAACTAATATATAAAGATGTGCGTAAATTAAAAAAAACCAACATTAAGATGAATGATTTCAATCTCATGATGATTCAAGATAAACGATTCAAGTTCTCAATCAAGATGAACGATTCAAGATCTCAATTCAAGATGAACGATTCAAGATAAACGATTTCAATTGGGCTGTTCCAGAAAGAAATAATAAATGTTGTATAGCTATCTACTTTTATTATTGTATTAAAAATGGCGCTCACGTCAAATTTAGAAGTATATAGAGGACCTTTGTCCTCCTTAATAAAAAGGCAACTTTCGTTAACTGTACAATATATATAATTTACCGAAATAGAACGCTGATATATAGGATTTGATCTCTGCCATCCGCGAGAAGTTTCCTGGTTCCGCCCATATGGGTCATATGGAGCATCAGTTGGGAGTCCGCGTTTCAACATGTTGAAGTAGCTGAACAATTCCAGTAGCTGAATTTCGGTCTTCTGATCACAACGACTCATTTATTTGTTAATATTAATGTTATTTATGTACTCGTATGACGCAATGATAGATCTACTTTGCTACTTTTTACTATTTTTCTACTTATTAAAAAATATTTGTTCGAATAAGATGTATTTTCACATTTTTCTTAAATTTATCAAGAAAAAGTTAATTAATTTCAAATATTTTCTCTATACTGTAAAAGAACCTCAGATATGTATCATTTTTATGTTATTTCCATAAAGCACTCAAACTTATTTGTAACCGTTTGATTAATTAGGATATTGATTACATTTATAAAGGAAATCGTGCTTTTCTTTATAACTGTAATATACTATAAAATATTTATTTATACCATAAAAAGAATCTCAGATATGCAATCTTTTTAAGTTGCTTTCCATAAACTTCTTTGTAACCATTTGATTAATTAGGATATTCATTACATTAAAAAAAAAAAAACTTGCTATTCCTTTTTACTCTTTAATACTTTTTGGTACATTGAAAAAATCTAAGATATCTAAAATTGAAAGTTTTGAATTTTGATATAAATAAATAAATAAAATAAAACATTATGCAGTTGCTTATGCTGAACATTTTGATACCAAATATTGACAATCCTCAAAAATTTCCCAAAGTAATCTTTATAAAATTTAATTGAGCGCCCTGATGCCAATTGCCTAGAGCTCTGGCTTTTGGTGCTTCAGATTCAAATCTTGGCGGTGGCATGGATCTTTGTTATTGGTTCGGAATCTACGTTAAACTGTCGGTCCCTGTCTAGTTTGCCTAAAATGTGCGCAAAATAACTGTAGATAAACAAACCTAACCAAACCCTCAGTGGAACACAAACTTTGAAAGATCTTCTTTTCAGTTCGAATATTTTAATTTCCTGGTAATTAATTTTTGTTATGATAAAGACTACTTTAAATGTATAGATTAATTAATCTTTTATTTTCGTATATTTAGTCTAATTTTTATTCAGTATAAAATTATTTTCAATTTTGAAGACAACAAAATTCTTAACATCAATCTTTTTTGTTTACTTACTAATAGATTCTTGCTATTTTTAATCTTCATTCCATATATTCACTTTTATATCCTAAACTGGATGTATTATTTATTTATTTGGATTTCGATATCTATATTTTATTGAAATTTATTTCATATCTGATGCACTCTTTTCTATTAATACAATTAGAAAAATATTTTCTATTTTTTACGATTCCAGACTTCCATTAAGATAAAAATAATATTAGGATTGTACATGCATAAACACGATTTTTCATTATTATTTGAATTGAGAAATAAAATAAAATTCGATTACTGAAAGTGAAATTTTTAGGGTAATTCTAGAATTTGTTTCTCTTTTCGATTTCTATTGTAAGTATCTTTATGCTCTAGAAAAATTAATGAAATTCATTTGTTTATTCCCTTTGGGGCCTTTTTTTTTTATGGCTTAGCTATTTTTTTGCCAGTTATAATCCGAAAATATTAGGAATTTAGTACTAAACGACGCCCTAAAGGAGAATCTTCAGATGAAGTAAACGAATTATGTATTGTGGGATGCTGAATTCTTGTCAATACTCAATCGATTTAGCTTCGTTGCTATGGCGACGGACGTAGAGAAGATATCGGACCTTCTTCAAGAAGTTGGGAAATCCTTTACTGGAAAAGACATTTGAGATAGATAAAAGAAATATATCTTTCAAAGTTTCCCTTTTGAGATAATTCATTTTTACTCGAAATACACCAGATTCCTTGATTGTTCTTGATTTCCATTACATCAAATGTTATTCAAAATAACCTCTGCAACATCATTTATTTAAAGAGAACAAACTGATTTTTTTTATTTGATTTCTTTTTATTTATTTTTATATCGAGTGCAAAGTTAAACATTTGAGTATTTTTCAAAGTTTCCCTTTTGATATAATTCGATTGTTCTTGATTTCAATTTCTTAAAACTATTGTGACTTTATTCGATTTTATTTGATTTATTTTTATTTATTTTTCTTGATTTCAATTTCTTTCAAATTTTGCATTTTTTATTCAAAATATTGTTCTTGATTTCCTTCAAATGCTATTCAAAATATCTGCAATATCATATTTTTAAAGAGGGCAAACTGATTTTTTATTTGATTTCTTTTTATTTATTTTATATCGAGTGAAAAGTTAACACATTTTAGTATCTTTCAAAGTTTTTCATTTGAGGTAATTCATTTTTATTTAAAACACACTAGGTTATTCGATTGTTCTTGATTTCAATTTCATCAAATGCTATTCAAATAACCTCTGCAATATCATTTTTTAAAACTGATTTTTGTTAGATATTTTTTTTATTTCTTTTATTTCGAGAGCAAGGGCCTGAATGGCTAGTGCTCTGGCGCTCAGTACCACAGGTTTCGGGTTCGAGTCCCGGAAGTGCCATGGATGTTTGTAGTGGTTCGGAATCCACTTTAAACCGTAGGTGCCGGTCTAGTAGGATCGTAGAGCGTTGCGGGGGCATTGTTACTCCGCGTCCGTGACTTATAATCAAGTTACACGCGACCTTGGGTAATGCAAAAGTGAGTACGTCTGTGCAGCGCTTGCCTTAAGGCATCCGAGACCAAGCTGTCTATGTGTTTGCCTGCTGCATTAGAAAGAAAAAAAAAACTTGATTGTTCTTGATTTCTATTTAATCAAATGCGATTCAGCATCCTTTTTAAATAGGACAAAAATGTTAGTTTGCAATGAAAAGATTCATTGAAGGCATACCGGTTCTACCATTTTTTCATAAATGTAGATCGTCCTACACACTTTTTGTCTAGACATCTTGTTGTTTTTAAAATTTATTTTGTTAGGGTAATGTTCTGTACAGTGTGATATTATCATATTTACATAGATATGCTTTTAAGTAGAATAAAGTATTTTCAGTGTTGACATAAAATCTATTTTTTATTTTAATTAAAAGAGATTGGGCAGTAAATAGTTTTCAATACATTTTTTTCTTTTTAAATAATTTTTAATACAAAAATCTACACACAAAATCCTATTTATTTATTAATACTCCTACATAAGTACCAGTTAGTTGATTATTTTTATCCAAAATAACGTGTGTTTTAATTTGAACTTGAAAATAAATAGAAAAAAAAAAAAATATTTATAAAAAGAGGGTTTGAGCAGAATATGTTTTTAAATTATCCCTTCGTTTAAATTTTGTGATTGATACATGCTAATAATCACTATATAATAATTTCTTATTATAGTAGCCACTCATTACATCGTACATGTTGGGATAAAAGAAAGTGAAATATTGAAAATAAGGCAAGAAATAACGTGTTTTATTATTCATTTATGCCAAATTAAAAATCAATGTGAAAGGTTTCAATAGTGTCTTTACATAAACTGTTTTAGAGTAGAATAAAAATCAATACCAAATATGTATTATTATATCTGCAACCATATTATTATTACAGCTGCAAAAATATATAATTTAAGAACACTAGATATATGAAATTAGTTTTCGTTACCTGTTGGTAAGAATTTAATAATTTTTTATTTTTATTTTTGATTTATTTGATTACCTTTCGTATTTTAAATATGCAGTTATTTTGTCCACTGATATTTATTTAGAAAACATTATCTTAAAGCCGCGAATTTCTGATTTAAATGATTGAATTTTCATTACAAATATTGAAAATATTTTTTGATTTATCATTTTTTTTTTTTTTTTTTTGTCAAATTATCTTACAGTCACACTATTAATTTTATTGAAAGCCTAGCTTTCCAAAGGTTTCCTTTTTATAAATATTTTTTTCTAAAAGATTTATTTCTAATATTTTTAACAAATATTTTTAATTTATTAACCGTTTTCACCGTTAAAAGGTATAATTTTGTATTTTTTTCCATTATGTAAATGTTAAAATTATTTCATAAAATACATAATTATTTCAAGTGAAGCACGGGTGAAGTTAGTTAAAAGTGTAATCGAAAATTACACACAAAATTATACACATTACCTAATTGTTATTCTAACCTAAATTATATTATTATTACCTAATTCTTATTACTAATGATAGTCAATTAGACTGCAAAAATAAAAGGACAATTTAATAAAAGCGTAATTCAGCTTACGAAGTTTTGTGTACAAATACAAATGTTTACATCATTTGTTAAACAATAATTTTTAAAGGAACACTTAGAATAGCATGGAACTATTTTTAAAACAAATAAGGTTTTTACCATCACTTTATATGTAAATACATATACACAGAGAGAGAAAAATTTCTTTTGATTCCATGACTGGTATTACTTATACTTTGAAGTGTAACAGTAGATCGAGCGTTTTTTTTTTTTAAACCGTAATTAGTTTTTGTTCACAAATACTGAGCTGAGATATAACTTTTATAATCGGCAATTTTTTTTTTGTTGACAAATTCTTCAGTTTCTTTTTTTTTTTTTTATTATTGATACAGTTGGAACTGATGTGGTGTTATTTAATCCTCTGTCAACTGTAAGCTGTGAGATGTAAACTTCAGAGGTTTCATAAGGAGATTTAATTTATTGTAATTTCAGTTTCTTTGGTTGACTTTCTAAACATTCTATAGATTATTTTCTTTCCGTCTGGATAATCATTTTGATAAAATACAATATGAAAATCTTCTGAACGAGTATATCTTATATCTTTCAAAAGTAGTTTCTAAAATATGTTGACAAACTGCCTGTATTCAACAAATTGCATTTTCTCTGTACTCCTTTGGACCAACAACGAATACTCTAGTACTGGTATAATTTAGTCTTATTTTATAAAACACTTCATTATCAGATTTGAGACGAAGCATATTTATTGCAATTAGAATATCTCATAATTGTTCTCCACTTTCCAGCTGTTTTCGGAATAGAAGTTGTTTACAACCTGATTCTAGCTGTGCAACCAAACAAAGCTGCCTGTCTAAATATATAATTTAATTAATAAGCCTACCTAACTTTTAAGCAGAGTGAATGGCTGTAGTTTTCCTGAACTTTATAAATTTGTCCCATTACTCTGAGAACTAGACTGGTTGCCTGGCATCAATTTTTCCAATGTCCTAGTTATCTCTCTCGGCACTGCTGTGATGTTTGTTATATACGGAAAGATCAATTCAAGGTCAAGTTTCGGAAAGGTCAATTAATTCACTTATCTATTCGATTCTCAAATCATTGTAACGTTCACCACCAATAGAAATCACATTTCTCTAACCCTCTTGTAAAATAGAGGTGACTACTTCTGAATATGGAATGAATAATTCGAACGAGGCCTTCTGATTCAGGCAGGTTGGCGTTATTCGTTAGAAATTTTAATTAAATAATATATGTGAACATCTCACTTGATTTTATAATTTTTTTTATTATGCTTATGTAAAAATTTGCTACTCCAATTTTGAAGAATACTTTATCTTTAAAAAACCAAAATAACCAACCAAGGATCAGATTAAAGGATTTTTTTGGAAAAGTGAGAATATTTTTCCATACATGGAACATTGGGTATATTGCTTACTAAAGAATAATTTCTTCTTCTAATTATGATAAAAATATGCTGCAGATTTCAAAAGTAATTTTTGCACTCATTATATACACAGAAAAAGTAAACTGCAATATTACTTTACTTTCAGAAAACTGAATTATGTTTACGTACCCTCAGAACTTTATTTACTTCATACTCTGAGCAGTCTGACCCTTAAGTATCTACAAACAACCCCGTAAACAAACATGGCAGTGCACTTATTTGCCTTATCTGAAAAGCGTCACAAATAGTGTGTAATTATTTTTTTACGAGGAAAGGAATAGAAGAAAAGTGTTTTAGGTCGTCACCTTTGGAGGCACCCGAGGTCTAGTTCTATTTAGGGCTTACACCTGTCGGCTCACCTAACGCATACCTCTGGTCGCTGTGCTGCTAGGATTGCTGCAAGTCAATTTCAGTATGTGAAGAAAGTGTTAGATAATTGCGCTGGTTTGTGTGCTAGCCAAATGATTCTTAGAAAAATATTTCTGTTTTGACCAGGCCTGCAATTTATCAGATTTTAAATTTGTACCCCAAATTCCATCGCATTTACCAAGTAAGTTGGTTTTAAAAATAATTTTAAAGTCTTTATTTTACCCTATAATGTTTTCCTCGCATTTACTCGTAAAATACCATGAATTTTTGTCAGCATTTCATAAAATTCAAGCATGGTCATAAATTTTAATTTACATTGCGTTCAATCTAGTTGATATTTTTATTTTTCATGGGTAATTTAAATATAATATAGAAAATGTCAAACTCATTGTAAATATTACTCGGAAATTTTACGTAATAAAATTTATTAAATTATTATTTATATATATTTGAAACAATAGTTTTTTTGAGCTTTTACAGGAATTGAAATTATTATTTTTATAATTATTATTTTTATCTGATATTATTACTGCTTATTTGTTTGCTTTTACTTCATTGTGTTGAAACTTGTTTAAAGTGTATAATTTTGTTTTTGGGCTTGGATATCAAAAAATATTTTACATGAGCATTTGTAAAAGTAATAACTATCTATTTTGAAAAATTAGATATAAACAAAATTTTTACTTCTATTTTGTTTTAATCGACTTTAGGATAAAAAAAATATATGACATATTATTTAAATAAATGGCTATTTTTTATTTATTTAGGTTTTCAAGATATCCATTGTTTACTTTTTTAATTTTATGACTATTCACATTGAAATTTTTTTTTTAATAATGTTACTGTAATAATATTTATTTATAGTCCGTCACTATATTAGTCTGAAAACAATATATAAAAAAAATATATTTTTGTTTGCGAAATTCTTTAATAAAAATGGAATCTCTTCTATACAACAAAGGAATAAAATTTTTTGTTTCAATTTAATATAAACCTACTCATAAATAACAATTTATTTAACATATATATGTATATTTGCTAATTTGATTCTACGCCAAACTTATTATTTATAACTATTACAATAAATGTTATCATACGAATGTATTTATAATAAGTAAGGTTTTTTTTTGAACTTTTAAACGTTTTACAAATTGATAAAAAAAAATTAAATAAAACACTTCAAGAAACTTAAAAGAAAATCCTTAATTATTTTATAAATTTATGATGTTGTTTTCACTAGCATGAGAAATAGATTTGAAAAGTTATTTTTAATAAAACAATGTTATCTGATATTTTATTCCTATATAACGAATTATTCAATATTAATAAAATATTTAGTATATCATCATGAATAAAAAAATGTTAACAAATGTTAGGAAAAAACATAAAAATCATTTATTCTAAAATTAATAAAGATAAAAAGATACAATTAGCTGTAAGAATATATCTTAATATAGATTTTTTTTTTACTGCAAGCAAAAGCTACATATAAAATACTACATTCATACTTTGCAGATTACTGCCAGCAAAGCTTAAATTCTTTACCATCAGATGTCGCTACGATTTAAAAAATGAATTGTACAGATTAATATGTCAGGCAGATTAACGGCCAACAATTATTCCGTCATTCAAGAAGGGTTATAGTTCAGTAGAAGAGCATTCAAGTCAATCAGCAACACAATTGTAAGGGATCATTAAGATCATTCATATCATGAAGCAATGCTTATGATTGTATGGTGCAGACGAAACGCAAAGCATTTTTCGATGCTGGTTAGGAGTTGATTTTTAAGTAGCAATTTTGAATTCAAGTATCGCCACAATTTGGTATATCGCAACAATTTGGTATAGAATCAGGAGTTTTGCAGATTCAGCAACACAGTTGTCAAGGCAACAATTATTCCGATTAGGGTTTAAGATCATTCAATATCAGCAACACATGAAGCAACATTATCTGGTTTTGATTTTGGTGCGCACGTTTCTCAAAGCATTTTTCAATGCCGGTAAGGAGTTAATTTTTTAAGGACACTTTTGAATTCAGGTATCCCCACAACTTGGTATGGAATCAGGAGTTTTGAATTCAGCAATACAATTGATTTTTAAGGAACATTTTTAAATTCAGATATCGCCACAACTAAAAACTACATGGTACGGGATCAGAAGTTTTGGATGGCCATACAAGGCAAAAAGATGGACTGAAGAAACGGTTCCCTCAGATAGTACTGTGTGTAAAATGGGCTTCGTTTTTCAAAGCACAGTAAAATCCAATGACTCTCTATTCTGTTCCACACGTAATTAGATTAATTTTGGTGAATGATGTAATAATTCGTAGGTCTCAGTTCTTGGTCAAATTGCAATTTATATAAACATCGTTTGAAGATTATTTGAATCTAATTTTGTGGTTTTTTCTTTTCTGAATCTAAATAAAGAGATAGCTCTCATATTGTTCCTACATATATAAGAAAAGTGTCACGCACAACTAGGATTTGTAGACAATTCATCGAAGAGATTTCTGTAATGCTATCTGTAGCATATTGGAATAAATAAGCATTAATGTATATTTTAGTGAATTTCAATTCGTTGCCGGCTCCAAAAGGAATTAGAAGATTTGTCTGCGAGATGTAATTTGAAGAAGGGCCCCCTTTCCTTTTTTTTTTTTTTTTTTTTCTCATTCTGACGTTATCTGAAGCATCTGACGTTATCTGATCACATTACCTTTTTACCATTTTTTAACCTGGATTTTAAGAAGCAAATACAAATTACTTTATGTAAAAAAATTATCATTGTTATAAATTAATAAAATGTAAATTTGTTTCATTGTACAAGTGCATAACAATATGTAGCTTTGTTTAAAATGGAATTAAATATTTTGGATGGAATTATTTTTTATGGTGGGCTTATGTTCCTCTTTATATTATGAACAGTCCACCTGTGGACGATAAACTTCATTATTTTCCAGTAGAAATTTTATAGCTAGCTAAAACATATTGTTCCTTCCTAGCTACACTTGAACTTGGAGACATTTACGTGTTGCTAGAAAGGAAACTCGGAAAATTTCCATTTATTATAAATGGAAGATAAGGGAAATATTTACAAATGGAAGATTTATTACACATAAATATTATTGGATCATATGTCACGACCATTTTTACATACTTTTATGGAAGAAAAGCCTTTTTTTCATGGATATTTTGGTTTTTTAAATTAATTCACTTATTCAAACAAATTAAAGGAAAAAAATGCATAGTTATATAATAAATTTGTCCTCCCCTTTTGTTATATCAGTTCAGTTCCTTTCTGCTTCTGTACGGTAGAAATACGTTCCTCCACTTACTGAAAATGATCGCTAGATATGTTTTGATTTGAATTCATTCATCAAATGCCCAGAAATAACGTGGACTATAATATTGTGAGGATACATATTCTTGGTAAAGCTTATGTCAAGTTAATATAATAGAAATTTTTTGCATTTTATTAAATTTCATAGATAATTTTTTATTTCAATATTTGTACATTGTTTCGTTTTTATCTAATTCTGTAATGTTTGTCCTTTACTTATTGATGTATGTATCTAGAGGCACATCAGAAATAATGTAGAACGAATCTTATTTTATTGTTTCATGTTTCATATTAATTGTTTTTTAATGTGCATATCACCCACTGCCTTTTTTTTTTTTTTTATAAATTTTTATTTTGCCCTTTACCAATCGGTTAAGGAGAACCAGAAAGGTTTATATTTAGTAATTAAAACTTTATTTATTCTTTTTCCATTGGCGCAACAGCCCCATGTTGGGTCAAGGGCTCTCTGTCTACTGATTTCGAGAATTCGTAAGTCTACTGATTTCGAGTCGTAAATCTACTGATTTCGAGAATTCGTAAGTCTACTGATTTCGAGAATTCGTAAGCCTACTGATTTCGAGAATTCGTAAATCTACTGATTTCGAGGCAGAAGGTGTTTTCTTTTCATGGGGTAGCGTTTTCAGTTCTACGCCCAACGTTCTACGGCCATATTAGACCGGAACCTACTGTTTGAAAGTGGATTATAAACCATTACAAACATTCATGGAATCGCTCTGACTCGAACCCAAAACCTGTGGTACCCAGCGCCTGACATACGGCCATCGAGCTCCAAAACTTTATGTATAGGATGTCAAAAACGAGCAATGTAATAAATTGTATCAAAAATTTTATTTCATTACTGTTGGATAAGCAGGAATACACAAATGATCGTGGGTCGCAAAAAAAAAAAAAAAAAAAAATCTCAAAATTATGTAACATAAATATAAATTTCATTTCTTTATATGTATAAAAAATAATAGAATAATATGAAAAGCAAATGAAGTTTTTTTTTTTTTTTTTTTGTATTATAGGGCATTAATTTAATAAATTTTTTTTTATCATTTTGTTCGATTATGGCAATAATA
Organism: Caerostris extrusa; assembly: GCA_021605095.1. Taxonomy (NCBI): domain Eukaryota; kingdom Metazoa; phylum Arthropoda; class Arachnida; order Araneae; family Araneidae; genus Caerostris; species Caerostris extrusa. The sequence continues at coordinate 87,806 of BPLR01002326.1, forward strand.
AATTTGATTGAATATTTTATATAAGATTAATATTTTAATGTATTTATTTATAACATTGATATTTTTATTTATTTATTTAATTTATTATATTATAACATTAATATTTTAATTTTTTTAAGCGACAACCACATCTACTTTGTACAGAATAATTTTAAAATTAAATATGTTTTTTGGCAATAAATATGGTAGATCCAATGAAAAATTAAGCAGAAAAAATATTTCTTTCAGGCTAGCACATTATTCACAAAGGACCTAATCTTTTTCTGGTCTTCTATACAATAGAAAACATTGAATATGATATTTTTCTAACATAGATATAAGATTTTCTTTTATTATACAAAAACTGAAATATGTTAATTTAGTTAATCTTTCGTCAAAATATTAAAATATTTTAAATACATTATGAATTAGTAAAATGAAGTTTTAAGTAAAATGGACATATGAGAGTGGGCAGCTTTTGTGCATTTCTTTAGAAGGAAGTAAGATAAGAATATAAATAACTAACATTTCTGTTCAATTAAACAATTTAAATAAATATTAATTACTTCCTTTCTTACAGATTACCAAGAACAGAATGAAAAATACACTGAAGGATGGAATTAAGCCCATTAATAAAATGTGCATAATTTAAGAAATAAATAAATATTTTACCTCTACAATTTCGTTAAGGAAGAATTTTCATCTCGTACAATAATCACTATAATGCGTAGGATTAAATTAGAGTTAATAATCCATAGATTGCATGAATTAGTATTCCAAGTGGCATACGTCTTATCTTTTATTGTTATGATAACTATTTTCCTCGAACATAAATAATATCTTGTCGCGATAGTTTACTTGAATAAGTTGTTTTTATATGAATTTGCATTTGGTAAACAACATTATAAAATTGATTTAAACATATTTTAAAATTATGTGTTAATTAAATAAAGTTGTTGGTAGTCAATTTACATGATGCACAGTTTAACTCAATTGTGGTACAATGCCAAATTGCTTTATGATAATGGTACACAGTTTAACTCAATTTTAGTAACAATGTTACATTGCTTTTTATGATAGTGGTGCAGAATTTTAGTGCAACTCCAAATTGCTTTAAGATAAGGGTGAACAGTTTAACTCAATTTTAGTAATGCCACATTGCTTTATGATGATGGTGCACAGTTCAATTCAATTTTAGTACAATGGCAAATTGCTTTGTGATAATGGTATACAGTTTAACTCAATTTTAATAACAATGTAAAATTACTTTATGTTAACTAATTTATAATTAAATTAAATTACTTTTGAAAGATTATGTCATTGTATATTAAGATTTTGATCATTTTGTATTACACTAATATTGTATTTATATACTCAATACTCAAGATATTTTGTTGTTTTTATAAGTTACAATTGCTGCTGTTAATTTTTGTAAATTACCTGGAAAAAAAGTAGAAAATTGTCATTTAAATTTTTAATCAATTCCTTTTCAAAAAAGCGCGAGAATGAAAGAAAATACCTCATGAAAAGTTGTAATGTTTTGTTGAAATTCAAACTTTTATATTGTTCACTTTGATTAATCAAGAAAAATGAGGTTTTTTTTTTATATCCTTTTATAGAAAAATAATTTTGCGCAAGTATATTTCATTGTGGTTTAAAAAAAAATGAACAGTAATACTTAAATGCATTCTACAGAAAAAAGGTTTTTTTTTTCTCTTAAAAGCATCAAAGATTTACATTATTTTTATTATTATTATTTATCTGGAGGAAATGTTATCGATTATGTACGAGTTAAGAAAGGCTAAGAGTTTTTTTTTTTTTCTTTAAGATTATGTGATTATTTCCTACACTTAATTTATTTAGTTTATTTAGAGAGAAAAATACGCTAGAGGGATGTCGTTCTTTATTAGAATGATAAGTAAATCTAATATATAAAGTGCTACTTTGCGCAAAATTAAATATTGCGTTACAAAAAAGATGTTAATTATAAAGAAATTTGTTTTACCCAGTGTAATTTCCTTTCGCTACTTTTGCGGATGAAAATTGTTGACAAATAAATTTGTATCTAAAATGGTAATGCATCAACTTTTCTAAAATTATTTGGAAAACTCAGTTTAAGGGAAATATGCTAGTTAAAAAAAATTAAAACATCTGATTGGTAAAAATATTATTTTCATAATAGAGAATATTCTTGGATAATTTATTACTAACAACTCGGTAGCATCTTATTTTATATGCGTGTTCATCAAAATGTGTTGTTGTTGTTCTTATCCCATTTGGTAGACAGTAGCATCTAGATCAAGTCCAAAAACTCATGCGGTCTCATGGAAGGAGAGAAAGGGACGGGGCAGCTTCTGTTGAAATGGTGGTTTGCCGCTCTACGGACATTTTCTGCAGACTTAAGGCTAATTAGACCGGGATCTACAGTTTAGCGTGGATTACGAACCACTAACAAACATCCATGCCCCCGCCAGGATTTGAACCTGAAGTCTGTGGTACCAAGGGTCAGAGCACTAACCAATTGGCCATCAGCCGCTCTGTTGTGCTAGAGCACCTGTAACCTGTAAATAGAATTGTGACTTGGCTGCGTGACGTTGAATTTTTTTGGGTAGGGTTGTCAGGTGTACGCCCAACAGTCATTTTAGTCCGGCACCTACGATTTAGAGTGGATTCCGAACCACTACAAGCATCCATGTCACCACCACCGGGACTCGAATCCGAAACTTGTGGCACCGCGCAGTGCCAGGGCGCTAGTCACTCACTAGTCAAATGTAAAAACCGAAGTAATAATTTGATTGCAAATATTTTTAGCAGAAATGTAAGTGTTTATTTATTTTTTGTAACCAAAATCTTGCAACGGATGAATTATAAAACACAACCTATATTATATGACCCATTTTCTTTACTTACTGCAATTTTCACCATACATTAAACATGATAGTTTTTTTATTGCTATTAAAATTTCTTTTAGTCGAAAGTAGTAAAAAAAAAAGTTTTCTTATCATCATCCAGATATTATATAAAGACAAATTATAAAATGCAAATTATTAAATACAGCCCATATTATATGACCCATTTTCTTTACTTATGACAATTTTCACCATACATTAAACAAGGCAGTATTTTCTTTATTACTATTAAAATTCCTTACTTCGACTAAAAGAGTAAAAAAAAAAAAGTTTCCTCATCCCAAATGCCATCCGGATAGTTGAAAACATTTCTTCCCTCGTCGAGTGAGAAGAGAGGCATTTGCCATCGAGAGAAATCCATTCGAGGAAACTGCGGCGCTTGTTTATTCTAATGGCATCAGTTGAGATTCAAGCAACAAGGAAACATGTTGCTGCAGATGTGATTTTTGGGAACTCGGTGGCGTTGCTGAGCTGCATGCAAATGAGTTTGTGGGAGGGCAGCTGGAAAATCGATTCTGCTTAAGGAATATCGAGGAAAACTAAATCAGACAAAAGTTTGCTCATGTCCATAAAGAGAAGCATTGTTTCACTGAAACTAAAATACACACAATTTGTGAAAGCGTTGGTTATCAAATTCAGAGGAGCTACTTGTAATATTTGTAGCGTTAATGCGTATGAAATATAAAATAATATTTCAATATATGAGAAAATAGATTCGTTGAACATAAAGTTTAGTTACTAATAATCAACAAACGTTATTATAACTTACAAATAAATGATTAATAACTTACAAACTTTAGTTGTTAGAATTTGAAAATGACTAATAATTATTCTATAGCACATAAGCAATTCAAAATTTTAATCAGTAACTTTAGTTTGATTTGGTTTGTCGCTTTACGGTCATTTTGGCACACTTTTTAGGTTAATTAGACCAGGACCTACAGTTTAATGGAGAATCGAATTTCCAACAAACTTCCATGCCACTGCCACATTTCGAACCTGAAGACTGTGGCAACAAACAATATATATATAGGCTAGCAATATTGTTGGAAACGATACGAACCTAAGTCTGTGGTACCAAAAAGGCCTGCATTAACGTTGAAGATCCTGATTACTTTCATAATAATATATTTATTTATGTGTTTTTAATTTAAATATTTCTTAATAACTTATAAATGACTTCTTCAATTCATGTTGCTTTGAAAAGAAAACCCAATTCAATAATTTTCCCCCCATTCTTTTTTTTCATGGATTATCCATGGTTTTGAATGTTTAATAATTTTCATTGTAAATATTTGTATGCTAGCTATGGTTTTATTTCAGTATACTTAATAATTAATTGTAACTAATAATAAATTTTTAGCAGCATAATATTCTGAATAATTTAATATACATTAAAACAAAAATTTTATTTGCTGTTGCACTCTTGATATAAAATAAAGTAAATAAAACATTGAAGCTGTTTAGCAATTTTCAAGCTGTAATAGTGAAAACAGATTAGAAGGAAGCGGTAGAAGTTACCTTAATTGTTGGAAGCATGGAGATAAAAAAAATTTAGAATTAAGGCATTAAAGTATGAAAACTAGTTTATTTTTATTCTGAGATTTTATAGATTAATTCATAAAATATTAATTTTATCGTTTTTATTTTATAATTAATTTTAATACATTTTTAGAACAAAAGAACTTTTGATAGAATTTTCAGATATATACATATGTCGTTTTTTTATATGTAAATCTACGAGACAGTTACTCTTAGAAATATCTTTTGTACGAAATTTATTTCCCTTTTTTTTTGTGGGTGTAGTATAAGTATAGCATAGTAGCGATTTCTATACTACACATATCTGGCTATTTGTTATATAGTAGCTATCACACTCATTTTGTGGCGGTACACTTTGAGTAGTATCAAATTTGCTACATATAAGTAACGAATGACCACAAGTTAAGTGCCTGTTATTAAAAATAATATGTTTTAAAGGTCAACTTTAGAATATTGGAATCTTTCGAAAGTCAACATTAGAATTCCTAAAAAGTGAAACAGTATTACATTATGTCTAAAATATGTCCTGAACACATGGCCCTTTAACATTTTTAATTATTATAAATGTTCTTGAAATAATAAACGAAAAAAAAAAAGAATATATGTTAAATAAAATTAGTAAGATACAAACAAAATTATAATTGGAGTTTTGAAGTTTAGGCTATAATAAATTTGTTCACGATTATAGTTCACTTTATTATATGTATCGTAGAAATATTTATTATGCCATAACAACTTTTAATGCTCTTTTAAATAATTCAAATATCGCTTATATTGCCTTATATCAACAAGAAGAAATGAAAATATGTTTCCTTAAAAACATGCTTAAATATAGTTCATGTTAGTTTTGGCGTTCATGATTTTATAGATAATTTAAGATTTTTTTAGTTTTCTTACTTACATATTTTTAAATTAACAAAATTCTAATTTGCTGTTAACTATTACTATTTTTATTATTATTATTATTATTTATTTTTATCATTTATCTATGTGGATCGAAGCTATGTAAATGTAAATAAATTTCATAACATCAAAATGAAATAAAGTTCAGCATTTACAAGATTATATCAGAATGGAACTTTTAACGATCAACCATCCATTGGAACATCACCCCTCTTTCCCCCTAACACTTTGAGACATTTATCTTTTTTTTTTTTTTTTTTTTTTCAAATAAGGCTACTAATCATAAATTCTTCTGTTCAAAAAATCTAAATTTACACTAAGAAAACATGAATATTTTATTCTATTTTGGTGGAAAAAATGGTTTGAATCTCATAACGATATCATCTCTCAATTTGCATTATATCACGAGTAATGATCTTCAGTCATGGCTTGTTGGCGGGAGTCCTGATATCTTCTGCCCTTTCTATTTTCTCCGCCCTTTGTCTTGTCCATGGAAATTAATGATCTGGGAAAAGGAATCGATTGTGGTGGATATTTGAATATGGACACTACTCCGAGATTGTTTAAATATGTAAATGGAACTCAATTGAAAATTGGGGATTTTTCTTATCTAAAAAAAAAAACTTTTAATAAATAAAAAAAAAAAAAAAAAACTTAAAACTACTTTGAAATGACTTTTTTTTATTGCAAAAGCATTTGATTTTACATCATTGGCTCCTTCTTATTATACATTATAGATGCATAAGACTAGAGCATAAAGATGGAATACAAAACAAAACAAAACAGTTACTCATAACAACGACAATAATCACATCAAAACTTGACTACATAAAGATAAAAGAAAATTAATCGATGGATCTCAATCGCATCACCTCACTAGCCCTCAATATCTGCTGTATAAGGTTTCTTCCGTCAATGAAGAACAACTTAGCGAATGATCTTTGTTCATCTCAAGAGTTCTGGTTGCGCAAAGTGCTGTGTAGATGTTTAGCAAGATAATCATGTTCATTATTTAAAAACTTAACTGTAAAAAACAAGTTAGCATCTTGACATATTTAAATATTTTATTGTACGATGTTTTCTGGTACAATATATCTTTTGCAACATATTTTAAACACAAGAATATACACTCATGACCATAAATTAAGGATAATTCAGAATCACACAGAAATTTAACTCTAAAATAAAAAAATTTCACTTGTAGGAATTATCACACACATCGTGAAGGAGAATATGCAAATTACAGGAAACCACCAGATGGTGCGGATAGTACGTCACAAAGACGAGAGTGTAAGAGAGGGGTATATAAGGAATGTTGGCAAAGAAGTAAAATTGTTCACAAGCGCTTTAAAAGCCTTTCAATACAATAACCGCATAGTTATGGCACAAAAGAAGCATTTGGATGATTTTTTACGTGGTAGAATTATCGGACGGCTGGAATGTGGACGTACCTTGCAGGAAGTATCCGAGGAACTTGGAATCGCCCAGAGTGTCATCTCCAGGCTTTCGCAACGCTTCCAAGATGATGGTAATGTGAGTAGATGTTACAGCACAGGTCGCCCCCGAGTTACAATGCCGAATGAGGGCCGGTATTTAACAGTTACTGCCAAAAGAAACAAACGGAGCACAGCATCAGACCTGTCTCGTCAGCTCTCTTCAGCTACCGGTACGACAGTTTCAAGGCAGACCGTGTACAGACGCTTAGGGCACATTGGTCTATATGCTCGTAGGCCTGTCAGATGTGTTCCACTTTACCGCAACTCACTGTCGCCTGCGATTAACCTGGAGTAGAGAGCATGCATTGTGAACACCGCAACAGTGGTCTGGTGTGATGTTTTCCGACGAGTCCAGGTTTAGTTTGCATCTGATTCTCGCCGGACTTTCATATGGAGAGCGCCAGGTACCCGTTACCACCAAGAGAATACCATTGAACGACACCGTTACGGTGGTGCAGGATGGCTCGTTTGGGGAGGAATTATTCTTGGTTCCGGAACTGACCTGCATGTTCAGAGTGTAACGATGACAGGCCACATCTATCGGGATGTCATTCTGGAACAACATGTACGTTTGTTTCGGGGCGCCATGGGTGTTGAATTTCTGTTTATGGATGACAACGCCCGTCCTCACCGTGCAAACATTGTAGACGAATGCCTTCAATTGGAGGATATCACCCGTATGAATTGGCCAGCATACTCACCGGACTTGAATCCAATAGAGCATGTGTAGGATATACTTGGCCGACGAATTGCAGCCCGTCAACCCCCTCCCACCTGTCAACCGGAACTTCGGAGGCATTGCTTGATTGGTGTAATATTTCCCAAGATCAGATTGATAATTTGATACTCAGCATGCCTAGGCGTTGTAAGGCCTGTATTGCATCGTCCGGGAGACATACTCCATATTAACCCTAATACTAACCATGTTATACTGTTTTTTGTAAATAGGCTCTTTTTTAAATTTGCTCAGGGAGTAAAAATCGCAATTTTTATTAATTATGTCAAACATATAGCATCTTTTTGCTCTTTACCTTTTGTTTAATAAATAGACTTTACAAATAAGTCAAATTTGTTTTGCTTCTGTCTCTTTCTTTACCTGAACTTCATTATCCTTAATTTATGGACATGAGTGTATTTCAAATCTTTTTAACGTTTCAGAAATTCGGACGGTACGAGCCGATTTCCTAAGTTAGATGAATGTGCTCATTTTCATTATGACAATGTGGAACTTGGACCAATCGATGTAAGTAAAGCAATTATTTTAATCTGTTTTCTTGAAATATTTCTTTAATTAATAAATATTCTTTAGTTAATAATATATTTCTTTAATTAATAAATTCTAAGCTTTACTTAGAAATTGGGAAAGATTTTTTAAAGGATAATAATGTGGAACATATAATGATGTCACGATGTATTTATAGAAATGTTCTGGATAGGTAATATTAATTTGTTTACACAATATCTGTTATAATCAAACATTCTTTTTCTTCTCCTTCATTGGTGCAACTGCCCCATGGGGGCCAAGGACGTCTGCCTACTGGCGGATTTCGAAACATAAGATGTCTTCTTTTTACGGGCGTAAGGTTGTCAGCCCAACGCTCTACATTCGTATTAGACTGGGACTTACGGTTTAAAGTGTATTCATTATTAAACATTAGGAACTACATACTTAAAATAGGATTTGCTGACAAATATAACCTTACTGTGATGTAAATATGCTTTTAATGTGATGTACGTTAAGTTAATTTACTATACATGAAATGTATATGTCTTCATTATTTGTTCCTATCTAGAGATTCATTAATTTATTTATAAATGCATTAAATATATTCAATTTTTGTAATTATCATCTGTGGCAGGGATGCTTTTATATAGTTATATTTTTTTTGTAGGAAAATTAGTCATGCAGTTTATTGTAGAATTATGTGTTTATTAGTCTATCACTTTCAAATAAAATTGTCTTGGCTTCTATCAAATGATCTTTTAGAACAATATGCTATTTAATTATGTAATTATTAGCTCGCAAAAAAAGAAGTTTAAATAAATATAATGTATCAAAATGCTCATGAACGATATTGAGAAAACATTAACAAATAAGAATAATTAAAACTTGTCAAGGAAACGAAAAACCTCCTGTCGAAAATAACACCCATATATTTTATAATAAAAAGTGATATATCTAATAATAAATGTGATCAAATATCAATTTCCAAGACTTCCGAAATTAGTTTAAAAAATCAAATCTAAAACTTGTATAGTCAGTGTATAGTCATTGATTTGAATCCATATTTAAAAATAAAATCTTTAAAAGTAGCGTGTGATAGAATGAATTTAATATTATACTCGTACATTGAATATATTTACATTTCTTTTTAAGATAATTATGAATACTTAAACTAAAATCAAACGCATAACTATTGTTTCAAACCATTTTGCATTCAATTGTACGATGTATAGTTGAATACAAAAATAAAATTTAAAATATTTTAAATAGTGATGGTTTATGTAATTCTCTTTGATTTCAAAAAAAGTATATAATTTAAAAATAATCCATTTTTATTTATCATGCTTTGTGTCAATCCAGTTCAAATCCCTTGCTTCAATATACATCACTCTTAAAAAGCTGGAGGCCGTTTCGCTAGATCACACTTATTTTCTGGTTTTTTTTACAACGAGTTAACATGTGTGAAAATAACCAGCATTCACTCATATAAATGCATCTGCTAGATAGGTCTTTGACATACTATTTCAACACGTAATGCATTTCATTTCCTCATCTGCTCGCTGAAGTAGGCGCATATCTGTCTGAATTTGCCTTAAGCGCTGTGATTCTTCTCGTATGCATATGATGAAGCAATTTCTAATCGTATGGAGCTATTTCCAATCGGTTTTTAAATTGTGAAACTGGTTTAAAATATTCAACATGTTTCATGTTGCGATAATTAATAAATTCTTTTTCCTAGTTATATGTTTTTTTTTTCCTTTTAAAATAATTGTTATTTATAATTCTGTATCAGCATAAAATTAAACCGATTTGACAGGTTTCTTGCAATATTATTTATAACTGTAAATGTTTTATGTATTATTTATAACTACATGAAAAAAAAGAAATATGAATAAATATTAAAACACTATGAAAAAATCCACAACTGCAAATTGTATCATGTTAGATAGTTGCAACATATTTATGAAATGATTTATTATATTACTACAACACATAACACGATGTTCGAAAGAGTTTTTAAGAGTGAAATATAGTTGCAGCTGGTAATAAATAGAGACAGTAAATCTTTATGCCATAACAAGGGCTGCACCGCTGTTACTCACTTAGCACTACTCAGGGGGCACGTGTAGCTTGAAGATATGCTACGAAGGCGAGTAACACTATCCACACAACTCTCTACGATCATATTACTATTACTACTACACCACACCATATCACTGTGCCTAGAGCTGAGTTGCCCTATGCAGTTTGGGAATGATGTGTGTGAGAAGAAGCCTGATTGGTCTCTGTGACACTCTACAGTATAGCCATTCGACCATTAGGCCCCAGAATGAATACAAATTTGTCATAATAACGTTAAATAGAATAATATTAATTGTAAGGGGCTTGATGGAAGAGTAACTAGCGCTCTGGCGCCTTGCGGCCCAGGTTTCGCCTAATATTGCTGTAGAAAGTTTGGCGTATGGCCGATAACCCTACCCTGTAAAAAGTCAGTGTCACGGAGCCAAGTCAGACTTCTACCTATGGTTCTCCATCACAAAGGACACTGCCCCCTTCCCACTTCCCTCCTTCCATGAGACCACATGGGTTGTTGGACTTAGTGTAGACGTTGCTGTCTACCAAGTGGGATATACTGAACCCAACAGCAATGAATATTTTATTTTAATATGAGATGAATTACAAAATTTGGTTTAATGATGTTTTCTCATTTAAACTAATACACTCAAGAGCCAAAACATTATGACCACCCCTACATTTTGCAATGAACTCGCCTGGATGACGTGGAAGGCACGTGATCAGGTGGAAGTGGTATTTAACTGGTATTAAGTGGTGGTATTAATGCATGCCGAGGTGGGTTGAAGCCGTGTTGCGCTCAAAAGGTGGGCCAACTCGTTATTGACAGGTGGTCATAATGTTTTGGCTCTTGAGTGTATAACTACCTGGAATTGCCAAAAATAATTGCCAAATAATACTAAAAAATTGCTATGCCACAATCTAACAATGCTTTGATATAAATTGCTCAAAAAATAATGTTGCCAATCAACACATGGGAGAAAACATTATATGTAAAAATGAATGTCAGACACGCAGCAGAGGGAGAGGGGGGTGAATCTGTCATTATGTCATAATTTCTATTCATTCATAATTCTATTCTAATTTTCATTATCATCAGCTGTTCTGTATGTAAGCAAGCGCTTGTACTTTTTCAAACGCTTTCTCCTGAAATCATCTACCAATAAAATGGTGCATAAGTAATGGTTTTAGAGTTACCTTGGTAAACATGAATAAAGATCTAGTACACTGCAACCACATTTTATCACCACAATTTTGAGTGAATATCACTAAAGACGGCATGAAGGTACTGCTCATCTTTTCTTTCAGCCCAACCGAAGGCTTCTTGACTTATGAATTTATGTTGTCTACATCCGGTATTTCCGGTTCAGCTTCATTTGCCAAGTTTTAAACTTAGCTCTTTCAGTTCTAAATCTCATTACTAAATCCATTAGGTCACTCACTGCGTCATAATTGAATAAGTAGACAACTGCATAAATTTGGAAAGTTATTTATATATATATATGCAATTAATTCTTATAAATGTTTAAAAAACCATAGTATACTAAAATAAAATAATGTTTTTGATAATAATCTTTAGATTAACAATGATATAAATCTTCACACAATAGGATGACTTAAACATTAACACATACGCTGAAGTTTGTATGATGTTCGTGACTGTTAAATCGCGTTTTTTTTTTTTTATTACTATACGTCTTCATTACTCTTTGTGTATACTCTCCCATTTCATTCATTACTTCGCACAAAGCAAAAAACCAAATTCTAGTATGTCGATAACCTTCTTACAGAAGGCTTAGAAGTCCTTTTTCTTGAAGCAAAATTGGATGAATAGAACAATTTTCCAGTCGTGCCTTGTCACGTACAGAGCTGCTTTTTTTCGCGTGACCAAGTTAGCAATTTTCTGGTGCAGTTACAGCAGCAGCAGCAGCAATGAGTGCTCTGAGACAGCTGAGTGTCTTTTTCGGATGGTAGGAAATAGACATGCGTGTTCCCCCGTTCGCAACCCTAATCGTGAAACGTGAGCCGGTTTATGAACCTTAGAGGAAAAGTCGTGCGTTATTTGGGATTCTGTTTCTTCATCTCCGTCGTGCCTCTCTCTCAACAAGTTTCTGTTCATCTGGTGCATCAGTCGGGTAGAACAGGCGTTGCTGTTCGGCAGTCTTGATGTGGAATTCTTGCATGTTATTCGTATTTTGCATAAATAGAAAGGTTATGTGGGTCTTCTTCAATGAATATATCAAGAGCGCATCGGGTGGAATGATCCGTTACTTTTAGCTGTCTTAATATGGAACTCTCACGTAAGTGGTGCGCATATGCGTAAAGCAGCATGTTATTTTATAAATATAAGAGTTAAGTTTTGCCAATATTAGTTAAGTATAAGAATAAATGCAGGATTTATATTAATATATTTAAAACAGCATATCGTATGCTATTGTGTAATAGTTACCTTGATATCTTTTCAGCAAACTTGATATGTAAAAATTAAATATTCGTTGTATTATCTGTATGCTATTTTTAATAAATTGAGGTAGTGTGAATAGTGTTCTCAACGAATACATCAGGAGCATATAGGGCGTAATGTCTCATTATTTTCTTATTTAAATGAGTATATTGAGTAATAGTTATCTTGATATTGTTTCCATCAATATTGGATGTAAAAACTAAATATTCGTTGTATTATTTGTATGTTTTTTTAATAAAAAGAAGTAGTGTGAATAGTGTCTCAATGAATACATCAGGAGCGTATAAGATGGAATGCCTTGATACTTTATTTAAATCAGATCAGGAGCATATAGGATGGAATGCCTTGATACTTTTATTTAAATCAGATCAGGAGCATATAGGATGGAATGCCTCAATACGTTCTTATTTAAATCAGCATCCGCATATACCGCTATTGAGTAATAGTTATCTTGATGTTGTTTTCATCAAACTAAATATTCGTTAAATACTATTTATTTAATAAACTGAAGTAGTGTGAATAGTGTCTCAACGAATACATCAGGTGCATATACAGCATAATGCCTCATTATTTTCTTATTTAAATCAGCATTCCCATATCGTATGCTATTGAGTAATAGTTATCTTCATATTGTTTTCATCAATCTTGATATGTAAAAACTAAATATTCATATAATATCTGTATTTATTTTTCATCAATTTAGTGGAAATAATATATCAACGAATACACGAGGAACATATAAAATAGAATGTATTGTTACTTTCTGCAATCTTGATATAGAGCTATAATACAAATTCATGCTAGTGTGTGTTTATGCGCAATTTTATTGTACATAAAAATAGAAAATATGTTAATGTTTACAATTAAATAAGTTTCTGTATCTCATATTTATGTGGGAAAAACAGAGGGAATTTTATGAATATTTGTTTAAACCTGATCTTTTATGACCTTTTAACAAATGTTATGTTATTACATAAAATTTTCTGAAATTTCCTTTTTATTTCGTGAGTGTATCAGAAATGGTTTGGGTAAAATATCCCATTATTTTCAGTGGTATTAAATCATCATACATGGTAATATTTATATAAAATACACAAATTCCACAATTTAAGTCTTTTTCACCTAAATCTAAAACAATGGTAATTCATCAGGTTAGATGTTGCATTGCTGTTAAAAATTGTTGATATTGACATTTGGGAAAGTTTTTATGTGCAATATATTTTGCATGCATTTACGTATTTATTTTTGAATTATCATAAATTTGCCTTTCGACGCTAGTTTATCGTTTTTTAATAAATGAATTGAATGAGTAATGCATTATTTAATACTTATTAGCATGGTTTAAAAATATTTTATAATGAAGATTTTATTGAGTTTTATTAACTATTTAACTTTTATATTTGAGTCAGTGCTCATGTACAGAATATAAACTGATGAATAGACTAATATTGTAATGAAGTTTTACAGATCCTATTTAAATTTCTTTTAAACGTATAGCTCAAGCATTAAATTAGAACGTGCCGAGAACAAAATTACAAAATTATTATTACGTTACAATTATTAATACATTACATGCACCGATTACAAAAATTTCTGTAGAAAAACTAAAAAGATAAAACAAATGTCTTTATTAACTCACTTTTTAATTTAAAAAAATACATAAGTTTCCATGACATATTTCATTGCTCTTAATATGTGCATGTTAGCGATAGTATTTAAACGAGTTCGTAGTACATTGCTTCTAATATGTAAGCGATACTTGATTAACATAGTCTCTATATTGATTAACATTTGATGAATTATGGAATTTTGAGTAGATTGTCCCCGAAATTTAAGCCATTGATTTCTTGATGTTGAGATATGTGAAATATTGTATCTATGAAATGCATTACCAGACGCTATCTATGAGATGTAAAATAAGTAATAAGTGATTAAATTAAGTTTATACTAAGTAATTAAAAGTAAAACTAGAAGATAAAGCAAATGTCTTTATTAAATTTTAACTACAAAACATTATAAGTTTCGATGTGATATTTAAAACCAAAAATTTTGTTTCGATATGATATTTCATTGCTCTTAGCGATAGCATTTAAGTGAGTTCGTTGAATATTGATTGTATAATGTAAGTGAGGTCGTAATAGATTGTTGTAATACATACGAGAATACATAGTGCATTACTTGATTTTTTTACTATATTGATTAACATTTGATGAATTATGGAATTCTGAGTAAACCTTTGAAATAGTATTAATATAGCCTGTAAAAATAACAATACTTGAAAATTTTACAGAAAACCTCAGATTTACAATTTTGCCATGTGGGCCAAGAAAGGGGTTTATTAGATTCTGATGAGCCAAGGGCGAAATTACGGCCATTGGCGATCTAGTTCCATTATAAAATAAAATAATAATAATAATAAATAAAAATAAAAAAAAAAATAAAAAATGGCGGTGTTGCGTTTCAGTCGCTTTATGGAAAATATGTAAATTGCATGCGAAACGCTAAAAGTGAAAGGTTTGTAAACCTCTGAAACAGTATTGCCTGTATGAATAAAAAACTTGAAATTTTTACAGAAACCAAAGATTTACAGTTTTTCCATGTGAGCCAAGAAAGGAGGTTTATTAGATTCTGATGAGGCAAGAGGTGAAGTTACGGGCATTGGCGATCTAGTTCCATTGTTTAAAAAAAATGGCTTTGTTGAAGAACTCTCTTGTTTAGTTGAAAAAGTTAATGTTAATGCCATTGATAGGAAATTTACTTACTTTGAATCCCAAATAATTAAAAAAAGAGTTCATTAATTTATGAGTTTCATTATCTCATTCGCTTTAGGGAAAAGATGTAAATTGTTTGCGAAGACATTTTTACAGTACTCAATTAACAGTGAAAGGTTTGTAAACCTTCGAAACAGTATTAAAAGTGCCAGTAAAAATAATAATACTTGAAATTTTTACAGAAACCTCAGATTTACAATTTTTCAATGTAAGCCAAGAAAGGAGGTTTATTAGATGAGTCAAGTTACGGGCATTGTCGATCTAGTTCCATTGTAAAATATAAATAAAAAATGGCGGTGTTGTATTTCATTCGCTTTAGGGATAAGATGTAAATTGCATGCAAATTACTAAGAGTGAAAGGTTTGTAAACCTCTGAAACAGTATTAATATTGCCTGTAAGAATAAAATACTTGACATTTTTACAGAAACCACAGATTTACACTTTTTTCATATGAGCCAAGAAAGGAGATTCATTAGATTCTGATGAAATGAGAGGCAAAGATGCTTTGGCGATCTAGTTCCATTGTTAAAAAATGGCGGGGTTGAAGAACTCGCTTCTTTTGCTGAAAAAGTTAATGTTCGTCCTATTTGCAAATTAAATTTTGAATTTTGAGTAAATTTTAATTTTAATGGATGATATAGGATGCTTTTGAAAAATCTTGAGTGCTCTTCAATCAAAATTATACAAACAGGGGAAAAAAATTTATGTAAATAAAGTATTTTTATTTTTAATATTAAAACTACCTTTTGAGGTTGGAAGGCGAATTTTAAATTTAATGAAAATATGGTGAAATTGAATGTTTTAGTATTTAATGGGTTTTTAATTTATTCTTTATAAATATTATGTAATTTATGGTATTATTGTGTACCTCATATTATTGTTTAATTTACTATAATAATATATATGCAGGACAATAAATAGTCGCACAATTTTTTTAAGGAACTTTTAAAAATTAATCTCCATATTTATTTTTAAAAAAATATTAAAACGAAAGTTTATACTTTTTTTTTTTTTTTTTTACGATCCCAATAAGAAACTGGAAAAATTCATATATTTCTTAAATGTATTGTAAATAATTAGTTTATGTGTAAATGTATTGTAAATAATTAGTTTTTATTTTTAACATTAAAACTGCTTTTGAGGTTGGAAGACGAGTTTTAAATTTAATGAAAGCATGGTGAAATTGAATGTTTCTGCATATAATGGATTTTTAATTTATTCTTTATAAATAATATAATTTACAGTAATATTGTATGCCTCATATTATTGCTTAATTTACTGTAATAATATATATGAATAACAATAAATAGCCGCACAATTTTTTTCAAGGAACTTTTAAAAATTAATCTCCATATTTATTTTTAAAAAATATTAAAAGAAAAGTTCATTCTTTCTTTCGTTTTTTACGATTCCAATAGGAAACTTAATTCATATATTTCTTAAATGTATTGTAAATAATATTTTTATGTATTGTAAATAATTAATGTGTAAATGTACTGTAAATAAATGTATGTAAAATCTATTCTAAATAATTAGTTTTTATTTTTAATATTAAAAGTACCTTTTAAGGTTGGGAAACGAGTTTTAAATTTAATAAAAGCATGATGAAATTGAATGTTTTTGAATTTAATAGGTTTTTAATTTATTCTTTATAAACATTATCTTTTTATACATTATGTAATTTACAGTAGTATTTTATACCTCATATTATTGTTATGTAATTTACTATAATAATATATATATATATATATATATAAATAGCCCCACAAAAACATATAATTTTTTTTCAAGGTACTTTTAAGAATTAATCTCCATATTTATTTTTAAAAAAAATATTAAAACAAAAGTTCATTCATTGTTTCCTTTTTCTACGATCCCAATTCATATATTTCTCAAATATATCATAAATAAATCTCCAGAGATCAGATAAATCGACAGAGATATGGTCTTTATTATCTTTAGGATTATAATCCATATCTAAAAACAACCATACACAACACCAATATTTCCCATTGTAATTTCATCACTATATTTAGAAATAAGCCTGGAAAAGTAATTCTACAGAGGAAAAAAAAGAGGCACTTCTATCCATTTTTTGACCCAGATACTTCCAAATCTATTAACTTCTGACTATCTAATGACTTGGAGGAAGGTCGTAAGAAAAAAAAAGTAAAGTATACAAATAAAAGAAAGTGATATTTTGTGAATAATGATTTTCTTTATTGCTTTTCAAACAATGGCAAATCTGTGAGATCTGAATTATGGACTCGCTCTCTGTTATAACTGTTTCACTCGAAGAGGTACATTGCTTTTTTTTTTTCACATGAGTTGTAACCAGTCATGGTAGAGTGGTTTACAAGGACAAGTGATCATGATTCGTTGTTTTACTTTTTTTTTCTCAATTTCTGGTTGCTTTACAAACAAAGCTTTTGATATATTTCGAAGTAAATCATTGTCGTGCGTAATATATTTTTTTTGGTTTGTTTTTGAAGAAAGTGATTCATCGTAGCCTTATCACCCCCAAAAATACTGTGTTTATCACTTTTTCTATTGTCTTTCCGTTCTTTTTCTGAAAATTTTTGCGAAATAATGATTGAAGTTTCACCTTTTTTTTTATCATTTTTTTTTTATGTTGTAGAGCTTGTTTGAAGTTTGCAATTTTGTGAAGTGTGAAATTAAACTTGTCTTTTATAAGCCGATCATTTGTAGATTTTTACTAAATATACAGCATGTGTTTTTCTGGTTTTTATTCCAGAACATGTGTTTGTTGGGGTTAATGAATTAACGACATGAAGATTCTATTTGAAAAACACAGCATGATGTGATCTTATGTTTATCTTCCATATATATATATATATATATATTTTAATTCCTATACCAAATATAAGAATTACCACAGATCGACGCGTTATTAAAATTTTTATTACTGCAGCAGAATAAAATGTATTTTTAATCTTTTCAAGAATAAAAAAATATATTATGCAAAAAATATCTTATCTTTTATAAGCGGATCATTTATAGATTTTTACAAAATATACAGCATGTGTTTTTCTGGTTTTATTCCAGAACATGTGTTTGTTGGGGTTAATGAATTAACGACGTAGAGATATCTAGATATTTCAGCTAATCTAGATATTTGATTACATCTTCTCTTTGTAACCAAAAAGCTACATCTATTCATAGAAAAAAAAGCTGTATCTGTTCATACAAATACATACCCATTCACGTTCATACTCATTTTATATTTATTCATGCAATAATATTCACAAAGAAGTTGATTCTTGAGGAATTTTTTTAATTATTAGCATAAAATGAGAAATGTATGAAGTAAACAATGGCTGATTATCATTTTTTTTTTCGTTTATTAATAAGGATTTAGTGTCTTTTTTTCTTATTCATAAAAATGCTCATTTATGAAATTTTGTTTACAGATAAAAAAATTCAGATTCTTGAAACTTTTTGTTTATAATCATATTTTCTATATTATTATTGTTGTTCTGTTCTTATTAATCGTCAGTGTCTGGTAGTGTAGGACGGACACCCCATAAATAGTCTACTTATAGATGGAGGGAAGAGGGGCAGCTTCTGTTGCGATGCACCCGTAGGTGGAAGTCTGACTTGTCTCCGAGTCACTGAAGAAGGAGGGCAATGCCTACTGGGAGGACTTTTAGGGGGAATCGTGGGGGAGAAAACCCGGAAAGCTCCCACCAGGTAGTTTGGCTAACTAGACAAGATGCTGAACATCACAAACGCCATCGTGTCTCCTCCTTTTTGAAACAATGATAACAACATTGCCGTCAGCGGATTGAACCTCAGTCCTAATGTTCATTAGCGCCGCACGTTACCACTGAGTCGGGCTCCTATATTAATTAATCAATATTGTTATTTTGTAATTTACTAAACTTTTTGCTCCTATTATACAATAATTAAAACTACTGTTAAGATGAAAGAGATAACAAATAGTTAGATAGCAACAAATATTGAAATTAAAAATCTATAGTGATTAATTAGTATGCCGAAAATCAATGATTATTAATACTTCATGAATAAAGTCGACTTCAAATGCAAATACATCCCCTCTGTTATCACCAATTTTTTTTCATAAGGTATGAATCCAAGGAATATTCTAATTAATGTGGTGGAAGTAATGTTGTGGATGGTACGTTGGATTTCAGAAATGGTAATGCTCAATTTGAAACCTGGCGCAGGCTTCTAAATAACTACGCACGATAAATCTGTAAGCTAAAATGTCCTTTACTGGGGATTAAAGAGCTATGTAGAAGGATGAATCCCTTCCAGATATCGCCATTGACATTAGCAAAATTGTAAATCATAGGGACACAATGTGGGTGTAGTTTATCAGGCTTTACTAATGTCCCCTAATAATTTGGAATTTGCTATATATTTGGAGTTCTAGTGGGAATAACTTTAGGTCAAAGGATCTGATATTCGAAAAAAATATATTTTAATATTAATTTATTAATCTTATAAGAATAATTTGTAGCTTTTTCTCCTTACTTGCTTGTTACGTTAAATGAAAAATTAATATAAAAATCAAAACTCATGTGTTTATTTCGTTGATAAAAGTATTTTAGTCTCCATCGCACAGAAATATAGTTTTTCTGCTAATTAATCATATTAGTTTCATTGCTAATCTTAAAAGAATGAATAAATAATCTTAAAATAAATAATAAATATGAGATGATCACACATGAAAATTCAGGAATCTACGCTAAAGAATTTCTAAAATTGATAATGATTGACATCTAAAGAGATTGATGTATTTGAATTTAAAGAAAATATCATTTGCGGTAAATTTATTCTATAGCCATTTAGATTATATTTAAAATTCAATAAAACCGTTAACAAATTCGAAGTTTTTTTCCATTAAAAGCATAAGTGTTCAACTCCTGTGAGCTGTTTTATTGTCCAATACTTGAAAATATCATAAATATATTTTTTAATTAAACGAACAAATAATTTATAAGAACCTTGGGCTTTCATCTCTGAAAACACTTCAGGAACCAGGAAATACTTTCTGAAAATACTTTCTTAATCTGAGAAATAACTTCGATCCACAGAAATGATATTACCCATTATAAAATGGTCAATAATTTTATTGGATTCATGGAAAAACGTTATCAATTGCATCTATTATTTCTGTTTTGGATCATTATCAGATGAGAATAGTTTGCCGGCAGCTTATTATTGATGATGTTTATGAGCTTATTTCTTTTGTATAAAAGTGTTAATAATTTCTACTTTCTGAAGCCAGACAACGCCGGGTATTGTGCAATTTTATAAAATTAGTTTATATTTTAGAATTAGATCTAATGGAATAAATATACGCCGATTAAAATTGTTGTCAAATGTAGCTGCATGACTACCAACTAAGGCGGAATGCATTTTCTACTAATACAACTTAATCAGATGTCAGCAAGAAATAATATTTTCAATGGCAAGTTTACAAACAACATACATCATAAAAAAAATAAATACAAGGCACAAGATAGAAACAAATGACATCAGTTAATCCATCAACTTAAATCTGGCAATCCTATAACGCTTCCATAAGAAACAGGAGGCAGTGCAGAACAGGAAGCAAGGTGAGACATATCCATTTCTTCCTGGTTATCACACAGGAGACAGAGAGGGTCAGGAGTCAGTTTAATTCAGAGAAGGTGCTTGCGGAGACAATTGTGAGCACAGAAGAGCAGTAGTAATGCCACCGATTTTTCTCTAGGCCATTGAAGGATATCACAAATATGATCGTACCAGGCCTTGTGGCTGTTTCTAGCGGCAACATCCTCAAAGAAGGATCGCCTAAGGGTCTTATTAATTATGCTCTCTTGTTTGGCGACAATCCACCTGCGTTCCACTCCACTGCAGAACTTTTAAGAAACTCACACTGAGAGCCAGACTGACGACAGTGTTTGTAGATCATTTTGTCATATCATACACTGCCCGGGGAGGTAGGTCTACGTTGCACTCTCAACAAAAAATATAAAAATAAGTTATTTTTATGAATACTGTATGATCAGTAAATATATCCAAATTATTAGACTAAAAACAATGATTGAACTTTTTATAACATGTTTATGCGAGTGCCTTTCTTAATTTCTGTAATCGTCATATCTCAAATGAATGTTTTTAAGGGAATTTAATCTAGTATTATGTTTAAAAAAGAATATATATAGATTAAACGCATTGAAATAAGTAATATACTCTGTAATAGAGTGCCTCAGTTAGCGATCTTTAGGTGCCGTGTGTTAAATTACAGTTTTCAAAAAAGTGTATACTGATAGCATTTATATGGAAATGTTGTCCGTTGGACTAAACTGGAAAGGATTTTCCTTGTTCATCCAATATGGTACATACATATGAAGCAATTACCTCTAATACCCTTCCACCCTTTTTGCCATGCTAGGGAACATAATTAACCCATTGAAATGATGTTACCCTTTGTAAAGAGGTCAACAAATTTCACATGTTCATAGATTCACGTGTGCATAAGCATAAGAAGCGCATTAAAACAAAGAAAAAGTAAATGTTTTTATAAATTTTTCACGGTGCAAAAACATAAACATGTCTTTATTTTTTATTGTTATTTTCGGGTCTACTTTAGAATGATTTACAACTGTTTTCATTTTTAAGTATACAAATACACGAACCCACGCGAAATACACATTGTTGGTCTTTAACAAAGTTATTTTTTTTTCTTATTGTACTGAAATGGTCAATGACAACCATATGTAACGAGTAATAACATCATGTAGTACGAAATATTTTTTTTCCGCCTGCATTTTCTTGTCCTCTTTTATGCTTTTTTTGTACAAAACTAAAAATGATATGGCCAACTGATGTGAGTGACTGTGTTCTGCAATCGTTTTTATGTGTACCAACAACGCATTCATCATTCGTCAAATGGTGTCAGCTAATGCACGCTCTCTGATGGGAAATAATTCTCCAAAGGAATGGAGAACAGAATCAACAGCAATAAATTATTGCTATTTCTGTTTAACTGCCAGTACTTCTATTCATCAATGCGAACGTTTCTGCTGTTTGAAGCATGCAATTTTCATTTTTCATTTATACACACACACACACACACACATATATATATATATATTCTATTAAAAATTGGATTTAACATTTTCATATTTCAACTAATACAGAATATTTTGTACTTTCAATAGAAAATAACAATAATTTCTTTTAGATTCACTGTGCATTACGAAAGACCTCATTCGGTCGTATTCAATTATGTGCCTATATATATAAATAACAATAAATCAATAACTATTGTTTAAATAAAAATATAATTTTTTTTATTAAACTCTGTCTTCCTCAAATAAAGACTTCACAGACCAGCAATTAATTTGGATAACATTTGGATATATATATATATATATATTTATATATATATATATATACGAGTATATACAACAATTTAGATTAACTGTGAACTACGGAAGAAACTAATACTTCATTCAGTCTTATTCAATTATGTGCACAAATAAATATATCTATTTTTGCTATTACATTTAATCTTTGTTATGCAAATTAATTGCTGGCCTGTAAAGTCTTTTATTTGAGAAAAGAGAGTTTAATTAAAAAATAAATTATATTGGTATTTAAACAATAGTTATAGAGTAACTGTAATTAACAACAATTTTAGAATAAATGTGAACTAACGGAAGAAACTAATACTACATTTGGTCTTATTCAATTATGTACACAAATAAATATTTTTTGCTATTACATTTAACCTTTGTTATCAAAAATAAATGCCGGCTTGTAAAAGTCTTTACTTAGAGGAAAACAGAGTTTAATGGAAAAAAAATATATTGGTATTTAAGCAATAATTATAGATTAACAATAATTTTAAATCAACTGTGAACTATGGAAAAGCTAATACTTCATTCTGTATCATTAAATTATGTGCATATATATATATATATATATCGTTTTTTATTACATTTAATTTTTGTTATCCAAATTAATTTCTGGTCTTTGAAATCTTTACTTAGAAGAAAACATAGTTTAATGAAAAAAAAGTTGGTATGTAAACAATAATTTTTAGATTAACTGGAAACAATAATTTTAGATTAACTGTAATTAAAAATAATTTTTGATTAACTGTGAGCTGGAAGAAACTAATACTTCTTATTCACTTATGTGCACAAATAAATATTTTTTTTTTTTTTTTGCTATTACATTTTATCTTTGTTATCAAAATTAACTACTGATCTGGGATGTCTTTACTTAGAGGAAAACAGAGTTCAAATGAAAAAAATTGATATTGGTATGTAAAAGCTTTTCAAATAAGTTTATTATAAAAAGACTATGCTGGTATTGTGTATTTAAAAAAATTATAATTCGTAATAAATAACTTCAGCATGCATATTGAAATCTTAAATGATCTCTAAATTAACTTTATTTTAATTATTTAACTTTTCTGAATATGCTTTTTTAAAAAGATACTACACTATTAAAATTATTATAAGTTGCAACTATAGTTGTGAATGTGAATCTCGACTGATTCAAATGTTGTTGCAACGTTGTAATCGTTTAAATTGGAAAGTACTGTGTGCTAGTGAATCACCCACATCTGCTATTTGCAAGCATAAAAATACCGTTGCTTTTTTCAAACTGAGAATTCTAATTACATTGTACGCATAATTAGGATGGCATCGCTGCATTTTTTCATGCAAAATCTTTTTTTTTTTTTTTTTTTCCATACTGATATGGTATTATGAAATTGGTGAGCTAAGAACATGAATGCGTAAAAATACAAATTTGTAACAAATCATGTAATCACTGTATATGCAAATTAATCAGAATTAGACATGTCACACCATATTTTTTGTAATAGCTTTGTCAGTTTCATTTTGATTATTTCTTGCAATGCACTCAATGTTTTGAACGAGCTTTACAAGCCCCCTTTCCCAATGAAAGTATACTTGAAGTAACTTTTCAGTACACACATGAAAATAATTTTATATATGTATATATTTCAGTACACACATGAAAAGAATTTTATATATATATATATATATATATATATATTAACTACATATTCCTTATTTTATAATTTATTTTTGCTTTTATGTGCTTTTTAAAAGATACCACAATTTTAATTTCTCAATTTCTAATTTAAAGAAATATTATATTTAACACAAAAATGAAAATTATTGTTTACATGTAGTCATACTTTTTAATGTTCGTGAGAAAGCATTGTGGAATTTGAAATTACTCATTTTTAATTCAATATTAATGTAACTAAATGCGATTTAAAGATTAAATTTTCCTAGAACATAATAGTTTTATTTAAATTTAAAAACTACGAAAAATGATAGTTATTAGCTTTTATTCGCATATTTTATGTGATTGCCATTACTTTTCCATTAATTTCTTTATCTAGAATCAAAATGAAGTAAATAGCAGTGTATGGTATTAATCTTGGATGTCCTTCGGGTGATATCACCCAGTACTTGTAACCTTATTCGTGAATATAAATGTAAGCTTCGTAATTCACGTATACAATGCTGAATCATGAAGATATTTTCATCATTATTCAAATTCATATCTTTATTTGTAAATTTTTATCTTGTTTTTATACCTCGAAATTGAGAATCATGGGAATGCTTTTTCATTATTTCCCATATTAAGAATTTGTGTGGCCTTCAATATGAAATAAATAATAGAATTTTAAAAAGAAATGGAATTTCAAACTGTAAAAAAAAAATTATAAAAGGCAGCTTAATATTAAAATCTGTTTTATCATGTAAATAAGTATAATCAACTAATCTGCAATCTCTATTATTCTCATACATTTTATATTTGTCAAAATATTTTGTAAATTCATCGTTTATTTACATTTACCCTATTTTTTTCATTTAGTTAAGTGACACATATGGTAAACGTGTTGAGTGTGAACATATTTCTATAAATTTTAGAATGTGATTTGAAATTGTTATTATTATCGTAATTGGAAATTGTCTTTTTTTCCCTTGAAAACTTTTATATTTCTGTGATTCGCTAGTGTGTTTTTGAAAATATTTGTTAAATTTTAGACATACAATATTGTGTGTTTGGAAATATCTTTCATTTTTATATCGGTCAGTTATTGACTTGGGCCATTTTCATTGTTCTGTCTCAATGGCTGTTGTCAATTGATGCCTCAATGACTGTCTCTTTTGTAATTGGTCTATCCAATAGTCTCAAATCTTCAAAAGTACGAATCTAAAATGCTTCTTAGAAAATTACGAATGCAAACGTTTATTTGATTTAACGATAAATTATTTAAAAAATCTCACACTTCATACTTTTATTTCTCATTTTAAATAAACCATAGTTCTTCCTTTGATAATATTGATTAAAATACTATATCTAGTTGACCTGTGAATGTTCTGGGAATGTGTGATAATTTTTGTAAAAATATATAATGTTTTGGCTACGATAGCAGGATGATTAGATATTGCTATTATTATTATAATTGCAACTTGGCTTTTTTTTCCTGGGAAACTTTTATATTTCTGTGATTCCCTCTTCCTATGATTTAGAAAAAATATAAATCTTAAATTTTAAATATATAATGGGTTTGGAAATATCTATTGTTTTTATATTGCTATTTGGAAATATCTTTTAATTGGTCTCGAATCATCAAAAGCATGAATCTAAAATGTTAAAATTAAAGTTAGAAATGTTATGTGTAAAGGTATGTTAGAATGTTAGAAAATTAAAAATGCAAACGTTTATCTGATTTAACGATATATTTTTTTTTTTAAATAAGTTCATACTGTTTATTTTAATGAACCATAAATCATCCTCTGATAATATTGATTGAGATTTGAAAAATAAGCTGGATTGTCTTATCTGAACCGTTTAGCGTTGATCTGAGATGTTCTGAGAAAAGCGTGATCATTTTTGTAAAAATATTTAATGTTTTGGCTTCGGGGACTCCACGCATACGGGATAGCACTGTGGGCGGCTGATGTATATTGATAAAATATTGAACGCCACCTTAGTTTTCGAAGTTTTGTTAAAAAAAAAAATGGTCTGGGGGTGCCAAGCATATCATGGACGATCTCAATTGCCAAGAATTGTGGAATGCAAGGTAACATTAGAAGCTGTTTTCCTCAAATGCTTATTTCGACAGGACAATTCTAGGACTTTCCGCATATCGCTAGGGACTGTTCAAATACTAAATTATTTCGTTGGTCGGCGTCTCGCTTTGATCCTCGTCCCAAACGAAATTAATTTTCTTTATATACATAAAACTGATTCCGAAACTTCCTGAACATTTAATTAAAACCGGATTAAATTTCATTCAATTATGACGATGAGAGGAAAGGAAGATTACTGTTTTATTTTAAAATCCTTCGCTGGATAATTAAAATACTGAAAACTGAGATGTTCTTGAGAAAAGCGTGATCCCATCATTGTATATTGATTAAAATATTCATATTTTCTTTTGATTTCCTAATGCTTATATCAGCTGCTTTCAAAAACCGAGTGCACGATGACATAGGAAAGGAAGATTCGTCCGTCCTTACACTGGGTTACCCCATCATTGCTTTTTTGTATCAGCTTGCACGACTTTTTACATAAAAGAAATACAATTTACTTAACGACTACACATTTGGACACGAAGCATGGAAGTGCAAATTGAATACACCGTCTTAGCTTCCCCTCATTTCCTTAATGCATATTCCTATGGCGGGTTCTTTATCTAAATTGCTGACTACTGTCAAGAACACTCGAAACCGCATTTTGTCAAATGGTAATAGTATCAGATAGATTCTTATTCCCCGAGGGTTATGAATGAATAATACTTTTAAAATAAAAAAATAAAAAATGTTCCATCAGTAGCAGAGAACTACTGAAAAAGCATAAAAAGCTTCACCCAGTTTCAAAACTGCCTTTCTTTTTTATTATTCGTGGATGCATAATGCATCAAAAAAGACAGGAAGTGACACAATTTCACGCGAAGTGATTTTATTCCATTATTTAATTCCATTTGCTTTTTATTGTAGGTGGTGCTGTGTGAAGGGGGATGATCGCATAGAGGAGAAGAACGCGTGCGTGGGTGAATGGTGGTACAGCGTGCAGGTGACCAGCAATGGCAAAAGCTGGCAGATTCGCAGGTCTCTAGACAACTTCCAGATGCTGGATCGTCAACTGCACAGATGCGTCTACGACAGGAAATTCAGTCTTTTGAAAGAAATCTCGGTCCAATCCCAACAACCAGAGGTAAGATGATTTTTTTTATAAAAATTTGGAATAAATGAACTACAGAATCCAATCAAAGAATTTATGAATTCGCCTACAAAAATAAAGGAATAAGTTATGACTTTTAAATAATCTGGTTTAGAAATAGATAAAAAGTTCGAAAATCAAACAAACCTAAAATATATGTGTATTAATCGTTAAATCAAATCATAAAGACCCTCCAGAGAGTTTAAATTAAGTTGGTTTGGGAGAGAGGTAAAAATTCAAAAAGCAAACAAGCCAAAAGTCTCTATGTATTAATCATTAAATCAAGTCAGCAAGTCCATCCATAAAGTTCTAAGAAATAAGTAGGGAGGTGCGAACTCTCCAAGGGCTGTCATTAAAAACGTTCTTTTAGAATTGTGGTCACACGGAAATGTAAAGTAGCTGCAAATTCTGTAAAGTTGTATAAAAGCATAATGAGGTTATGGAAATATTTACAGCATAAGTATTATTCCACTTTTGAAAGGTTTTTTGATGAATTATATTTTGCATCTTTATCTACAAAAAATATAGGAATAAGTAATGACTTTTAAATAAATTGTTTTGGAAAAAGAGGTAAAAAGTTCGAAAAGCAAACAAAAAGTCTTGCGTATTAATCGTTAAATCAAGTCAGACAGTCCCTCCATAAAGTTTAAAGAGGAAGGTCGGAGATGAAAATTCTTCAAGAGCCGTCATTGAAAACGTTCTTTTTTAGAATTGTAGTCACTCAGAAATTAGTGAAGTAGCTACAAGTACGTAAAGATGTATAAAAACATAATGAACTTATGGTAATAAATTAATAAGTTATAACTTTTAAATAATTTGATTTGGTAAAGAGGTAAAAAGTTTGAATAGCAAACAAACCGATAGTCTTATGTGCATTAAAGTCAGAAAGTCCCTCCACAAAGAGGAAGATCGGAGATGCAAACTCTTCAAGAGCCGTCATTGAAAGCGTTCTTTTAGAATTGTGGACAAACATAAATTTGTAAAGTAGCTACAAAGTTGGTAAAGTTGTTTAAAAGCATAATGAACTTATGGTAATAAATTAATAAATTATGGTAATAAATTAATAAATTATGACTTTTAAATAATTTGGTTTGGAAAGAGGTAAAAAGTTCGGAAAGCAAATAAAATCAAAAGTCTCTGTGTATTAACCGTTAAATCGTCAGAAAGTCCGTTCACAGAGTTTATAGAGGAAAGCCGGAGGTTCTAACTGTTCAAAGGCTATGATTTAAAGCGTTCTTTTAGAATTGTGGCCACAGTTACAAGTTCGTAAAGTTGTATAAAAAGCATAATGAACTTATGGGAATGTTTCCAGGATAGGTATTATTCAATTTTCCAAGGGTTGAAAAGGAAATACTTAATAAAATTTATTATCTCCGAGTGGATAATCAATGCTTTGATATTTTTTCTATGTATCTATTTTTCAACGAACAAGATTTTAAATATTATAACAGCATTGTCGTTAAAAAGAAAACATTCCGTTCAAATATACTATTTGAAACATTATCAATTACTATTAATATTTCAATTTAAAAAAAAAAAAAAAAAAATTTAAGTAAGCTTTTTGAGTGTACTTAAAAATCGTAAAAAAAATTTTAATTAATCTCATTGTTATTTTCTTCTGAAATAAATGCCAGTTGAAATTTTACATTAAAAAAAGTTATTTTACAAATTTATAAATTTTACGTTTTGCGCTATAATATTTTATACGTAATTTATTTAAAAATTAGAAAGAAATTGTGACAATTTGGACATTTAGTGCATATTACTTATATAATAAAAAGCAGAAACTATGAAATCTACATTAATATTTAGTTTAGAATAAAAGGTCTTAGGGATGTACAACATTTAGCAACAACAACAGCAACATTTAGCAACAAAAACAATAGCAACACTTACATAACAACAGCATTTCAGTATAGTAGCAACATTTTAGTTATTGGAACGTAAATGACAAACATCTAATAGCTACTGTGTTATTTATATTGATAAAAATTCTTTTATGTTGATGGATCCATTTTTATGGTAAATTAAGTGATGAAAAGAAAAATCAGCTACTATTAAAATCTCATCCTTTTTCCTTTCATTTAGAAAATCCTCTTTCTGTCATTTACAATCTCATTTCGTATGCTCTTCCTTAAGTAGATGAAGTAATTAATTATGCAGGGCAAGAATGTTTGCATAAACTCGCACACGGCGGCATCTGTTATTCCTTGTTCGACGTCTTTAATTAATTTCTCATCCTCCTAGCATAACTAAGTGGCATGCGCGAGGTTATAATTAATTGCGTAAAAGTGTTCGAACCATAACCGTAGCGGAGGTTTGCATCGTCAATGTACCATGGTTTCCCTTAAAAATGAAATTTACAACAAGTTAGTCAATATTTATATAAGCTTTCACCTCCGAATTTTATTAATTTTCATACATTGAGACGCTTAGAATACATTAAATTTTATGAAGCCTTGTTAATAAATATATTAGACTTCACTTCATTTTTAATATATATCGTATTAATTATTTACAAGTAATGATTTATAAGAAGCGTTTACATTTTATATCGTCTTTTGATTATTTATTAGCATTTATTATTCATTTAGTAATTCGTAATAGCAACAAGGTATTCAGTTCGTAATATTTTATGCACGACCGAAAGAATGGTAAATATGAAAGGCCACCAAAAGCGAATTCTCGATATCAGAATATGAGAAAATAAACAGATTTCGATTTCTTTTTATTTAATACATTTGGTGAATTTTGTTTGCTTATTAACTATTAAAATACAATTCCATAATAATGTAAATCTTAATCTTTCTTTCGTTTTCAGTAAATAAAAGTTTATTGTTGTAAAAATATCGCAAACATTAATGGATCTCATCCAATTTTAATAAGTAGATCACAAGCGATATATTTTAATTGAAAAATTCGTTTTTAAATATAAATGTGTACTCAAGGGACTATCTATAAAATACATACAAAAATAAAGCATATAAATAAAATTTACTTTTGTATTGCTTATTTTTTTTTCTTTATATCAATGCGTCAATTTAAGTCATTGCCACTTGTACTTGGGACAGCCATTTAATTTACCATGGTATTTCTCAAAATTGCAAGGCGCGACCTCCAACGGAGAAAGCGGATTTAAAGTCAGTTCCGACGTATTTTCTACAAAAGTTTCCGCAGCTAAATAAGGGTGCAAGGCTAAAGAGTTTAAAGGGTCACTGACTTGCCAGTATAAGATGCAGACTGCAGTACATACTAAATATAAATAAATTCTTTATTATTATTTGTAAATAATAAAAATACTTAATCAGGTATATTTATAACTTTTAAAGGTGAATATATAGTAATCTCTCACTTATACCTTACCTAGTTAGATAGCGCATACGGATATTTTGCGGGATATTTCTGGGAAAAAGTCATAAACAATGTCTTCTGTTGTGTAGCTCTTTTAGTATATCGCGTTTCTTCTTTGTCACCTAACATGCGCTATACAACGAAGAGCTTTTATATTTTCCAACATCAGATATACGTTCTTCAACATATATAGGATCTTACGTTAGATATACGTCTTTCAACATATATAGGTTCTTTACGTTAGATATACGTTCTTCATCATATATAGTATTTTTACGTTAGATATACGTTCTTCAACATCAGATTTACAAATTATTAAAAATCTTATGATTATTTATCTTTGTCTCCCAACATGCGCTATAAAACGAAGAGCTTTTATATTTTCCAACATCAGATATACGTTCATCAACATATATACTTATGTACGTTCTTTACGTTAGATATAAGTTCTTCAGTATCAGATGTACAAATTATTAAAAAATAAATTCGCATTAATTTTTATTAAATTAATCAAGTAGATTTACAAATTTTAAGGTGAAAATATAGTAGCCCCTCCCTTATACCTTACCTAGTTAGATCACGCATTCGGATATTTTGTGTTGCACATTTAGAAAAAGTCATAAACAATGTCTCCAGTTATATAGCGCTTTTAGCATATAGCATTTCTTCTTTGTCTCCCAACATCCTTCTTTGTCTACAACGAAGAGCTTCTGTATTTTCCAACATCAAATATACATTTTTTTAACAAACAAATTATTACAAAATTATTCGCGTCAATTGTAATTAAATTAATCAAATACATTTATAATTTTTAAAGTGGAAATTTAGTAGCTCCTCCCTTATACCTTGCCTAGTTCGGCCACACATTCCGGATATTTTGCGGGTTATTTTTAGAAAAAGTCGTAAATAATGTAGCCCTTTTAGTATATTGCGTTTATTCTTTGTCTCTTAATATGCGATGTACAACGAAGAGCTTCTGTATTTTCAAACAATAGATATACGTTTTTCTTACATACAAATTATTAAAACAATTATTCGCATAAATTTTTATCATTTTTCAAGATATTTCAATTTTATTAAGATAATTGTATACTACTTTCTACATTCTACTTATTCTACACCAGCTATTGAAAACAAAAGTTCTGCTTTAAGTGAATAAAAAGAAAACAAAACAAAAGAAAAGAAAGAAAGAAAAAGAAAACTGAAAACTTCTAGCATCCTGTTTCATGCCTAATTAAAAGTTAGTTAAAGGGCTTTTACTCATTGTAAGCTTTTTTAGTGTTTCCTTCCAAACCATTAGAAGTGAATAGCATTTGCAACTAAATAAACTTGACCCATTTCGGGGCTCAACTGCTGCGGTGTTCTTAAGTGAAAGTTATATGCTTCTGCGGATTATTTACGAGCCGTTGGTTTTTGTCTTAAGCATATGCATTGTTTCTACACCTCTTCATTCCTGGTGCATTGTTCACTTTAATAACAGACTTAGGTAATCCACTTTTGTGTTGTCTGCTGCTGCACTTTCTACGAGTCACAGAACTCGAAAAGAGGTGATTTAACTCCAGCACAATGTTTTAGTGGAGCTTGTCTGTGACGTTCCAAAATTATGCCCAAGACTCTTTCGTGACAGTTGGTGTATTAAAAAAAAAAAAAGACTGTTGCGTTTGTTTCATGTTTAAATCTGTGAAACTGTGTCGAGAACAATTTGTTTGACAAATCTTGCCTCACATTTATTAATGTTGTATATTATTAAGTTGGATCTTTTTCTGATGTGAATCTATCGTAGTGAAATATTTGTATTTATTTAAAGTATACTGATTGTTCAAAACAAATAGATAAATTTGATTATTTCTTGAAAGCATTTATTAGTTTCTGTTTTTTAAACGAAGTATGTTCCAACCATGACATCTTGAATGAACTTCGTGACATGTTCCTCGAGACTTGTTGACTGAAATATACTGTCCTTCATAGTTAGAAATAATACACAGTCCAGTTACATTAATGTGACCACCACCTGCTTCCGACGTCAACTTATAATATTTTATATAAATTAAATAAAAAAAATTAAAAAAATTATAATATATAATATACAATATATATATATATATATATAAATTATATGTATATATTATATATTATTCTGACTTTTGACAGGGGATCACATTAATGTGACTGGACTGTGTATATTGGGTACAATACACTGTTACTTATAATTTTAATTGTAAACTAATTGCATGAAACTCGATGGATTTCAATTCTTTTTTTAAGAATTTTTAAAGATTTAAAAGATTTTTTTTTTTTTTTTTTTGTTCTGTCTGAAACCTTTTGTTACGCCAAAGAGTCTATCGCCAAATATAACTCGTTCCGGATATAAAAATATAACTTATTAAGTATTGGTTTTAAAAAATAAAATTAAAAAAAGATATTAGTCAATATTTTTTGTTAACTTGCGAAAGTTAATTTAAATGCTTCTTCAGGAGGTTGAATTCAGGAGCTTTATGAGCAAGAAACAAAAATTTGAAATAACGACCTAATTTATAAAAACTAAATTAATAAAACTTTGTAATGGGTGGATATTCATAAAAATATATTTATAATAAAATTTTGAGATGGAAATATTAATAGCAAAATTAGATAGCTACAAAAAGAGTTTTTTGTAAAGAAGATACAACAAAAATTAAGTTTTCGATAAATTAAAATTTGAATTTAGTTTCGCAGCTTGTCTGAATATTAAAAAAGTAAACATTATCCCTTCAAACCCACCTAGTATGCAGTTCATGTTTAAAAAAAAAAAAAACTAAATTAATTTGCTAAGTGTGGATGAATTCAGACATTCCAGAAGCTAAGTAAATTGAGAAACGATTTGATTTATGGAGATAAAACAATGAAATTTTGTAGTCGATGAATATTCATAAAGATCTGTATGTGATAAGATGTTAAAGTGAAAATATTATTAAACGGAAAGATAAGAGAATTCTTCTTTGGGAAAATAACCTGTAAGCGAAGTCTTATAGCTGTAGTTAAAATACTGAGCCTAAAGGTTGGTTCCATTCACAGATCTGCGCATTTTTTTTCTCATTTTCTCACGTTTAGTTTTTTATTTATTCATTTTTTTTTTTTTTTTTTTTTTTGATTTCTTAAAATTCTTTTTATCTTGATTTTTATTTTATTGTTTTTTTTTTTCCTTCTTTTAATTTTATCCATACTTAAGTGCTATTTATTAAATTATAATTGATAATAGACCAACATAGTTCTTTATAATTTTTCACGAAAACAGTTAGAGATCAATACACGATCTAACTTTTCCGTGAACCAATTAACTTGAGAAAGTAAGTAGAATTTTTATTTTTATTTTTGAGAAGCTTTTTTTTTTTTCAATAAATTAAAATTGATTTTTGTTCTTCCGAAACTGGCATTGTTCGAAAATAAGTTGAAAATTATGACAGAAAATTAATGGAAGAAATACAACTTTGTACGCAAAAAAAGAAATACCCCGTTAAATGTAACGTTTTCCTGATACTGAAACTAAAAATAATTTATTAAGAATTGTGTCTGGCCTCAGTATCCGTATACTCGTATTCAAGCGGCTATAAACAAAATATACTTAATTTTATATATATAAAAAGCCAATATTTTTCAGTAGCTGAGAACGTCAGAGATCTTTTATTATGTTTGGCTGAAATTCAATTTTCTTCATTTTGAAGCGAAAATTAAATTATAAATAAGATTTAATTATGTAATTTTGTATGTTTGTATTATTGATTATGTAATTTTTCATTTCGTTTAACTCAAGAAATGTTTGTATTATATGATTTTGAGGCAAGAATATTAAATAATAACAAAAGATTTTGAACAAAAAATAATCCATTAAAACTTTTAATTTTGTGATTTTAAATAAATCGGTAATTAAAACCGATTTGTTTAATCTGGTAACTCTCTTTCATATATTTCCATCTACTGCATGGAATCTGCAATGTCCTTTATAATGACTGAATCTGCTCAGTAGCTAAATGCTGTCATTGTTGCAGATTCTTATTCATTACCTCGATCTTTTAAATGAAGTTAAATGTATTTCTTTCATGTCGATAATTGATCTGTGACGAGAATATAGCCAAATATAAGTTCATCCTGATGATCACGATAAAACACCTTTGTAGCCTTCTGAACTTACAAGGTTTTATGCATGCCATTTGGCCACATTTCAAAGATTATAGATTGTTCTCTCAATGGCCCTAACACAAAACTACCTCGACGACATTATTATATTGGAGTCTCACTCAGGTCTTCAAACTCTCTTTGAAAAGTCATTACCCTTCAGGGTTAAAGCAAGCAGAGACGAATAATCACTTTGTTCTTTCTAGAGTAAAGTATTTAGGTGTTTGGATTATTCAACAAGACATCGAAGTTGGTCCATATAAGATATCTTCTGTCTAGAATTTCCCACCTCAAAAAATAAAAAGTTAAAGAAGTATATCCTTCTTTCAAATCATGATTCATGGTTTCGCAGATACATATGAACTTTACATAAAAATCAACACGGGAGCAATCTTACCAAGAAGAAATTTCAGTGGGAATAGGGTTAGATCAACAAAAGTCATGTTACAAATTGTCTCATAACACCTCCCTTGTTAAAACAAGCTGACAGAACTAAGCTATATATTCTGTGAACTGATGCAAGCCATTATGCTCTCTATTTCGTTCTGCTTCAAGGAGAAGGGTCAGAGAAACTCCGTGTCGAGTTTGCGAACTGATTGTCCAATTCAGGAGAGCTCAACTATTCCACGAACGAGAAACCTTGTAGTTTTTTTTGCGGCTGTGAAGGTATATTTTGCGGAAGGAGAAGCAACTGCGGGCATTTGACCATCAACCTCAAGTTTCCAACCGGAGGACTTGCAAGATAGGCACTTGAATTACAATCTTTCAAACTGAAAGTACAATATATATCTGAAAAAAAGTCAACATCATTGCTGACATGCTCTCTCACCCCGTACGTGAAATACTTGTTCCTTTATTAAATTTTAATAAGGTTCTAGCTGATATGTCAGTATGAATTTCAAAGAACAACTTAAGTTCAATCCCACTTAAAAACAAAAATATGAAGAAAGTTTTGAATCTACTCAACAAATTGAAGGCTATGCTAACTGGACAGAACGAGATTTTGTCAATCAAAAGTGTTATACCAGATATGTATCAGACACCAATTCAGAAAAAGCCCAACTGGTTATCATCTTATTACCGAATTATCATCTAGTTTCCAGCTTATTATCATACCTACTCATGAGCTTGAATCCATCAGAACTGAAAGAAAATTTTCTGTATTTACGTTAGGGATTTAGAAGAACTTCTAAAAAGCTAGTCCTTTCATTGAATTCGATGATTAGGATACGAATTTCCTAGATCGCTCTTTGTGTATATTTTCCCAAATTATAATCGCAGGGAGGACGAACGTCAACCCACCAAGTGATGATCGCAATGTAGAGTGGTCAGTGAATTCTGTTGATCATTGACCCACGTCAAGAGGTGTAAAAAAAATTGGAAAAAAAAAACTCTTGTAACAGAGAATCATAACTTAAGAATGAATTCATTAACTCTCGTAAAAATTTGTTCAAAATTAATTGTTTCGTTTCGCTTTCTATCATTGCAACATATGTACCATAAAACTCTAGGATAAGCATTCCTCTATGGTTCTATTATTGCTGAGATATATAATTCTATCTATGTACTATCATTGGTCTATCTATGTATTATCATCATATGATTCTATGATTGCATAATATTTTTTTTCAATTTAAGTTGAAAGACACAAGAGAAAAAGCCCTCCTTTTCTCCCCTGTTAAAACCGTTAAAGAAAGCAATGCAATCATAAAATTTTAAATCTTGTCATGTATTCATTCATTTGAAAATAATAAAGTAGTAATTCTATAAAAGGAATCATAACATATTTAAAAATGTTAAAGAGGAAACGGATGTTACTCAAAAGGTTTTTAAAACCGCTACTTTTGTTAAGTGGTCGGGATTTCTTTTCCTTCGTGTCATTAAGACATGGTCTTAGAAGTGGAATGAGCTTCATTCTTCATTGGAAGTGGAAGAGAAGGAGTTATGCAGTCAGCTCGTCGATGTGAAGTGTTTTACATGTAATTTTGCTATGGTATGAAATAAGACGAAATACATTGCATGGGTATAAGCAGGTATGTTTGTGCGTGTCATGAATCAAATATAATCTTAATTTAAAAGATGTTTGTCTGTAATACTGTTAGTATGCGAAAAATCATAATATATTTATTTCTTTTTAAAATTATTATTTTGTTATCTTCTATTTCCCGGATTACTTTTATTGATGGCTACTTCAATTCCAGAGTCATGCTTTGTACTACTGTTCATTAATTTGATTAATTTTTTTAAATGTTACAAATATTTTAAAAGAAAAAATATTTTAGCATGATATTCTTTAATAGTATATTATCTATGAATATTTCGTACAAAGAGTATAATTCGCTATATAAAATGAAAATAATGAGGATAACGATAAAATAATGTGGATAATGAAAATCTAAACGACATTAACAGCAATCATAAAATGACTAATGCTAAAATTTTCTTTAATGAATTGTAATTTAGTAGTATAATTTTTATTTGTAAAATGGTTTTTGCACTCAGAACAAAAAAAAAAAAAATTATTTTTAATCTGAATTTAGAACCGGAGTGTAGTAATAATATAATATATCCTCATCAGTGGCGCAACAATCTCATGGTGGGTCAATGCGGTCTGGTGCTGGCAGATTTCTAGACAAGAGATTTTTCTTTTACGAGGTAAGGTTGTTAGTCATACGCTCAACGCTCTACAGGCGTATTAGACTGAGACCTACGGTTTAACGTGGATTCCGAACCACTACAAACATCCATGACATCGCCGGGACTACCGAACGCGAAACCTGTGGTACCGAGCGGCAGTCACTCGGTCATGAGGCTCCAATAATCTGAATCTAGTAATTAGTTAATTAAAAATTATATTTGATTTTTATATAAGTAATGAATGTCTTATTATAATTTTTAGTAATATAGATATAAAAAGTAAATTAATGTTAAGGTTTTCCCGATTTGTACATTCTGCGCTTAATTTTGATAACACCTATTTTGTCAAATTTTTCACTAGCTTTTATAAATTTATAACTAGGTTTATGAATTATCGGTAACAGCGCTTTTTACACAAATTTTTTAACTAAAAACATTATTTCAACTAACTTTTACAGTGACTTTTCTCCTAAATTTCGAATTTTAAATTCCTTCATGTAATGTTAAACTTTTTGAGATATATCACATTTATACGTTGCAGTTTATTTCGTATAAAGGTGATTTCAACGTGGTGCCATAATTCGTTATTTAAGATTTGTCATTGGTGTATGCTGCAAGCATTGATGAATGTTTTTATTCATTAAATATTATTCATCAAGTTGCTACATTTGTTGTTGTTGTTCAAGTTATATATTTTTTGTAGTGTGGAAAGTGTCGTTCAAATCAGGGATTTAATCTTAATGCCGGAAATAGGGATTTGTGTGTTAATGAGCCCCCATTGAATGACGTCAGCAGCCACGTGACATATCCTCCAGCCATGCGGGATAACACGTGCCGGGGGGAAGACCGCTGTGCAGTAGCAGTGACTTATAATAACGCACTACCCTGAAATATGCGCAAAATGCTTCAGGATAAGAAAGGGTGCCACATTTGGCGACTTATCAACTAGATAAATTATTATTTAAAAAAGAAATGAAAAATGTAGCCTGAAATGAGAGAGCAGAATATTGTAAATGTTCCATCACTTGCTGGATAAGAAAAAAATCACTTAAGTGTTAGAAAAATATTTTTAGAATTTTTTTCTATATTACAGACACATTTAACTTTGCTAAAATGATTTCCAAAATAATAATAATAATAAATAAATAAAAAAAAGCTAATAATGGAGACTGCAAAATTAGAATTTTGAAGAAGCACTGAACGAAAAGAATTTCCTACATATAAATGCCATAACAAATAATTCCAAATACATTTAGGACAACTATTATTGTAAAATAATTATGCCTAAGTTTATAATTTTACTACTGTACATTTTACTAAAATACATTCGAAATATAGAATAACAAGATAGACAATAAACGTTATCTTACAACTTTTTGTGGAATGAAGCTTGACAAAGACATGTTATATTTTAAAAGTAACGTTATACAAATATAAATCCTGCATCTAGACAATTATTTTCGATATACTAGTATATGTATAAGTATTCTTTGATTTTTGACGATCTGCTTTCAAGTTAACGTGAAATTTAATGATAAATAAAAATGATTAAAAATTTTTTGTTAGAACAAATTATTGAAATTCAAAGAAAACTAGATGTAAATATTATCAATATTATTGAAATAGAAGAATACGGAAAATTGGTTGTAAATGTATTTTAATAATTTAATGATTCACAACTCAAGAATATATATATGAATTCTCACATTCTAAATTGATTTATTATGTAGGAATTCATATATATGAAACCATATAATCAAATAAATTCAAGTAGTAAAGCAAGACATTAAAATTGTATCTATTAGTAAGCTTAAAATTATTTGAATTATATTTTTAAAAAATTACTTGATTACTTTGAGCTTAACTTACATTGTATAAAATATTGACAACATTCATTATTGCTGAAGTAGAGGAACACGAAGAACTGAAAGTAAATATATTGTAATAATTTAATAATTCACAACTTAAGAATATATATAGAGAGATTCTTACATTCTACATTTGTTTAAGATGTAGAAATCTATTAAAGCAAGAATTTAAAATTGTATCGATTTGTAAGTCGAAGATCATTTAAATTAAACTTAAAAAAGTTATTCTATCACTTTGAACCTAAGTTATATTGTATAAAATCTTGACTTTAATTATTAATTTTGCCATTTTTTATATTTAATTTTAGCCTAAAGTTTAGTTTAACTATGAGAACGCATTTTAGAATATTAGGGGACTGTTCGACTCTTAGATTTATTGTTTTTTTTTTTTTCGAAAAAGTATCTTATTCAAATGTATACAATTATAACATTATTAAAAAATTGATTGAAATATCTTTGAAATAGAACATTTAATAATGTAATATAGTATGAATAGTTAACAATAATTCTTTTAATACATTGAATTTATAAATAAATCTATTTCAGAAAGAAAAAAAAACAAACTAGCTATTACAAAATGCCAATCAAATAAATAAAAACTGTGGTTCCAATACATGCTTTTTAATCTGAAAATAAGACTTTTTTAAAACTTGTATAATATTTATCCATGCGAAAAGTTTTATGATTTATTTTATTTGTTTATTTAATAAGAGTTTTTAAAAATAATATTTTGTTAAGCATCTATCTTAATTTAGTTATATATTATAGCAATCAAAAAATATTTATGACAGGCAACTTCAGGAACCGAATTAAAATATCCTTAATGCGAAAGATAAGGTAATTTTTGTCATGTTCAGTTATCACGGTTGACTGGTTTTGAAAAATTGTGCGACAGAAGTATGTGGCATTTAATCATTTTGATGTAATATTAATTATTTTCCATTCGAAGTATTTGAATTTAGATTGCTTTAAACCTTAAATAATTTTTTCTTTCAGCTAAAATTGATTTAGAGTTGGGAATATTAAATTATTAAAATTAGTTTTGATTTTTTAACTGTACTTCATAATAAATTTTCTAATAATAAATCTTTAATATTTATCTTCTAATGTGAATTTTTATTTAATTTTTTCTTGAACTAAAAAATACTACACTAAAATACTATTTGAGTTTATATACATTGAAATGATGAACTTTTTGTTAAAAATTTATATTAATTATGTTAAAATAGTTATTAGTATCTTGCTATATTTTATATATATAAATATTATAAATACTCAGAATTTGCATTATAATAATTCACAATAATAAAAAATTCCTATTATATTTTTAGGGAGGGGAATGAAAAGAGTTATATTATGAATTTCTTTCATTTATCAAAAATTCTTGATCGTTCCATGCAAGAGAGCTTAGGTTGAACTATAGTAATAACATTCATTGCAGCCACTGCTTTCAGAAACGAAAAGACTCGAGGGTAATTGTCACAGCTTTCATAAGCGTTTCGCATTCGCAGTATAGCTACTTAGTAGGGTTTTCTCTTCTTCACGCAAATGTGGTTAGTTGCCTTTGAAAGTTTCCTTCATTGCCTGTCGGTGAGCTGTAATGTGATATAAGAATTATCCTTGAATTTCGTGGTATATATAACCACCTGACCTACCAATGTACAACAAATTAAATGTTAGAGTATTTACATACATTTCATTAATCATAAAATATATAACAATTGAAATAAAATTCAATTTTGTTTATTTTTAATTGTTTTTTACTTTATTCATAATGCCTTCTATATTCTTTTTATTTATTTATTAATTTGGAATGTTAAAGTTTTCTGCTATGCAATTTTTAATTCAGTACCCGGTTTCCAAATAATGTGTCAATGATTAAAACAAATTGTTCTTCATGAACATCCTATCGTATATTACCTTAAAAATTGTTCTTGTTTACTATTGTTTCTGAGATATTCGCAGATGTCGCAGATGTAGTATTTTTAGCACTTTTTTTTAATGGTCATTCATTGTGCACGACGTACAAACTTTACCTTTCGGTACCCCTTGTGCATGACATACCTTTCCTTTTTTTATCTGAAGGACACTTGGGATACACAGTCTGGCTGTGTTGGCGATAAATGACGCAGAACGTTGCAACCCCCTCCCCATCCCTTTTCAAAGCATCCTTTTCTCATCGTATATTCGGGATGAGGGGAGGACACTGAACAACAATGTCATCCCAACCCCACTGCTTCTATGAGTCTGCATAGAACATAGTGGCACTGACATCATCTTTCGATTGTATTCTGTATCTGTAATGTGTTCCGCGTTGTCTTGCTCCTATTAAACTCGTCGTCATGTTGTTTGGTGAGTATCTAGATGGTTGTTTTGATTTTAATTTAAGCTGAGAATGTGTTAAATGAATGTGTTATTATTAAACAACATGGTTGCCACCAAATGATTACACTGAATATCAGTATTGTGTTAATGCATCTTGCGTTTACTTGCTGGCATTAAACTCGTCGTCATGTTGTAGGGTTCTATTTTTTGTTTTTATTTTAATTTGTTTGTTTGAGAATGTGGCGTCCCGAATACGTTGTTATTATGCAACTTAATTTTCACAAAGATGCTGCTTTGGATTTCAGTATAATGATCTTCCATATGTATTGTTTTAATGTGTTTTGAATCTGTTTACTTGTATTAAATTCTTCGTCATATTGCTTGCTGAGTTTCCAGATTTTATGTGTATGTGTTGTATTGGAAATTTTAACTTCTTAGGTTGAGGAAGTGTTAAGTGAATATGAGATTATTAAACAGCATATATGTTATATATATTATTAAACACAAATATGTTGTGTTGAATTTCAGTATTGTGTTAATGTATCTTACGTTTACTTGCTGTTATTAAACTAGGCTTCATGTTGTTTGGTGAATATCTAGATGGCTGTTTTTATTTTAATTTCCGAGGTTGAGAATGTATTAAATGAATATGTTATTATTAAACAACTTGGTTGCCACAAAAATGTTGCGTTGAATTTCCGTATTGTGTTAATCATCTTGCGTTTACTTGCTGGTATTATATTTGTTGTCATGTTGTTTGAGTGAATGTCTAGTTTTGTTTTTCATTTTTATTTTAATTTGTTTGTTTGAGAACAGGGCGTTTGAATATGTTGTTATTATTGTTGTTGTTCTTACAAAGATGTTGCTTTGGATTTCAGTAAAATGATCTTCCTCATGCATGGCTTTAATGTGTTTTTGAATCTGCTTGTTTGTTTTAAATTCTTCGTCATTGTTTGCTGAGTTTCCAAATTTTATATATATACATGTGTATTGTATTGGATTTTGCATAATGATGTAATGTGGTGTCATATAATTGAATCTGCTTGGAATATAATGATACTGACATCATTCTTTAATTATATTTAATAGCAGGTTTTCCTTCAAATTGTTCATTTTAAATTATTAGTCATGTTGTTATGTACGTTTCTTAATTTATTGTTTGAGTTCGTTAAGTTGAGAGTATGGAATATTAATACGTTCTTATATATAACTTGGTAGTTATAAAAATGCTGCGTTGCATTTCATTGCAACGATTTTCCTATTTATAACTTCAATGTTTCATACTTTTTAAAAAAGTTTCAGATTTCTTTTCACATTTTCTAAAGGAAGATTATTAAGCTTACAGTGTGAAATATGAATATTTAGCTAGTATACAGATTTATAGCTGCAGAGTCATTGCATTGCAAATCATTATACTGTTTTTATATATAGATGCTGTTTAAATTGATAAAAGTATTGTATAATTTCATTGAGTTTGGAATTGAGAATAAATTCCAAACTCGTGTATTAAATAGGCAGTTCTGTTAATTGGCAAATTTCCAAATGCATGTTTCGTTATTTTATTTGAATTCATTAAGTTGAGAGGGCGGAATTTCATTATGTAAATGCTATGCAACTTAATGGTAACAGAAATGTAATTATTGCATAACAATACTGTTTTATATTACGAGCATTTCCAATTTTTGATAGATGTAGGAAAAATCTATCATTTATGCTAATAAATGATGACGATCTTCTCTAGAAGTTATTCAAACAGGGTAATAATAGGAGTTATTAGAATTATTTTTTGTTATATTTAAAATGTTAAGATTACTCGAAAAGCGTTTCGTTTTAAATTTATTTTAATTCTTTTAAAGAAAAGTATTTGCATTTTTTCCAATTGATACTTTCTTCAAATTTGCTTTTTTTCAAAAGGAAATTTGCTTTTTTTTCTTAATTTTTTTTTTATAAATATTGAAATTATTGAGTTAATTTCAGAATTGTTTTTGCCTTTTTGAAACTTTTATCAAGCGTAGCTAATTATCTAAAAATCTTATTCTTGTCCACGTTTGTATAATTTTATGTGATAGCTATCGTAGAAATTCAAGAAAATTAGCTTTTAAATTGTTTTTTATTCATTTTTACAACAATAACGACAAGAACACTCTTCATAATTCTGCGATTTTATATTTTGTAAACGACAAGGTAATACATTTTTAAAGTGATATGAATTGTTTAAATAATATTTAGTACAATATAACTTTTTATGTATTCGCTAAGGTAAAGTTTGCACTTTTACCTTTTTTTTTTTTTTTTTTTTTTTTAAAAAGGTTGTTTTTCATTAAATTTTATGACATTATATTATTTTTCAGCAATATATTAAGGATCCATTATATAATTAATTTCTGGTTTTTCATTAACTGTTTAAGAAAAATATAGAATGAGAAAGGAGAAAACATATTGAAATTATAAAATTATTTGATTTACAGTATATTATATAAATAAAAAATATTTCTAAGCATTTCAAAAAAAAAAAAAGTGATTGTAAACTTTTTTTAATTATAAACTATAAACTTTTTTTTTCCAAATATTAAAGATCCCTTTATATAATACGACTTAAAAATGGAAACAATTATTTCTAAAACTAATGTTAATTTTAAACGATGTTACTATGTGGATTTCATTTTTTGTTTTCTGACATTATTTATAAATTTCAATATAAATATTATTATTTCAGAAATTTGCTGGTTTTACGTTATTTGCTGTGAATGAAACTCAAAATTTGTTGTAGAAAATAATTATAAAATATTGTTTATCTATGAAAGTGGTAATAATTTATGATAAA
The DNA here is from genome assembly GCA_021605095.1 of Caerostris extrusa. Classification (NCBI taxonomy): domain Eukaryota; kingdom Metazoa; phylum Arthropoda; class Arachnida; order Araneae; family Araneidae; genus Caerostris; species Caerostris extrusa. Next base: position 132,587 of record BPLR01002326.1, read on the forward strand.
AGAATTAGAATACTATACAGCAGTGATGCAATAATTCAACTCTTATTGATTTTGTTATTTCTGAATATTTTTGTATAGGTATGAAAATTAAGCCATAAGTTTAATATATATTGCATTTTAGTAGAAATAAATAATAAAAATTAAATAATTTTGAAAAATTAAAAATACTCTAAGTTAATTAATATTTAACTAATAAAATCATATATATAATATTATATATGTTAAAAAAGTGTCATCAAAATTCATCAATTTTGAGGTTTATTAACCCTTTAATGGATTATCGTTCAAATTTAACTCGAATCTCATATTTGTGTCATTTTTGAACACGACGAGTTAATTCGTGCGAAAATTAATTTTTAATTCATTAAAACGAGTTTGAATTACCTTATATTTTTCTAATATAAACACGAGTTCACCTGTGATATTGTACGTATGACAACAGTCATTTATTGAGATTGTCATGTTTGATTGGAATGTCCTTCAAAGATTGGCGTCGTGTTATGTATTGCTTATTACAGCTTGCATTTATATTTTGTTATTTTTTGAATGAATAAAAGTAATATTTTAATGATAATAGTAAAGATATATATTATACGGTGATTTCGAAAGTCCTGATGATGATCACTAAAGGATTATGGTTCTAATTCGAATTCGAATCCAATTTCATCCCAAATAACTGAATTTATACTTGAATTATTATAATAAAAACTGAACTTATAAGCATATATAAATAAAAACATAACTTATAGATATATATATAACGGGATAAAAAACTAATTGGTGATAATTATGATATGGCTATTTTCAATTTTAGTAAAAAATATCGTTCTGAAACAGAACTGTATTAAAAAAAGCATCTGTTAAAGGGTTAAACTAATATTAGTATGAATTCTAAGATTCCAATATAAAGCAATCCATGAATAGCTGACTGTGGTTTGATTAAGTTCACCCTTATTTTTTTCAAAACATTCCCTGTATTAAAAAAGGAAAAAAAAAAACTGTCTTAAGGGGTTAAACTAATATTAGTATAAATTCTGAAATTTCAATATAAAACAATCCATGAAAAGTTGAGTGGTTTTGATTGTGGTTTGATTAAGTTAACCCTTATGTTTTCAAAACATTCGAAATAAAAAAAAAAAACAGAAAAGAAAAAAAAGATTTGTTAATGGGTTAAAATTAATATTAGTATGAATTTCAATATAAAGCAATCTATGAATAGTTGAGTGATTGTCTGTGGCTTGATTAAGTTCACGAGTTAAGTTTAAGAGGTTGAACTAATATATGAATTCTGAGATTTCAGTATAAAGCCATCTATGAATAGTTGAGTGGTTGACTGTGGTTTGATTATGTTCACTCTTATTTTTCGAAACATTTCCTCTATTAAAAGAAAAACATCTGTTAAGAGGTTAAACTAATATTAGTATGAATTCTGAGATTTCAATATAAAGCAATCTATGAATAGTTGAGTGGTTGACTGTGGTGGTTTGATTGTGTTCGCCCCTATTTTTCGAAACATTTCATACATGGGGCGCACAATCCTCGGATAAAAAATGCATTTGTACCTAGTACAATGAGGGAGGTGTTGTACCTTCCGCATGCACGCTCAGGATTGAAAGTACTCGAGCCAAAACAGTTTTAAGCTCAATTGCTCTTCACACTGAGGGTTTAACGTATGCTAAGTTTCCGGGGGTACCATCTGGGCTGAGTCATTTGACGTTAACTGCATTTTAAACTGGGATTTACGGGGGGTGGAGAGAGAGTTGAAAGAACCTGGCTTCTGGAAAAGTCAGGCTCACTGCGAATCGGTCTTTGGGAACGAGGAATGGCGACCCATCCGCGTTCCTGGTGACTCACTATAGTAAATGTGTTCTGTACTTGATAGGGTTATTAATGATGAAGTAAGGAAATGTTGCATAGATTGGGTTTTATGGTTTTTTTAAATGAAACAATATAAACAAGTGGATGATTTCTGTGAGAAATGGGGGTTCCTTTCCTTGTATGAAATATTCATAGTATTTCTTGCATAATTATTGCGAATATGTTATTGTATATTCCTTTTTCTTATTTCCTAAATAATAAAAGCAAAACTATGCTTATAAATGTTGAATAAAGTTCTTTAGAGCTAAAGTATATTTACATAGATTGGGTTTTATGATTTTTAAAATGAACAATACAAACAAGCGTCAGATTTTTGTGAGAAATGTGTGGTTTTTTTTCCCCTTTTATAATATATTCGCAGTATTTCTTACGTAATTATGAGAACTATTGCGAATATATTATTGAATATTACTTTTCATATTTTCTAAATAAAAGTAAAACTCTGCTTATAAACGTTGGATAAAATTCTTTAGAGCCATAATAAAGTGTATTTAAAAATAACTTATTTATTTTGGCATAAATTTGTGCTAGTAAATTGAGAATTTTTAAAGAAAGTCTTGATTGATATGTTTTAAAATGATAAATTATTTTTAGGACTTAATGATTGTTATATATCAAAATAGTGGAGTAATAGATATAACCATTAATAAATATTATAATTTTATTTGATTAATAATTGATAATTATTAGTTTACATTCATTCAAAAAAAAAAAATTACTTGTAATACAAACAAAAATATTCAATATCAAACGGAATTTGTTATTTTAATGTAAAGGGACTTGCTATATTGTAATTTACAAAAAAATTAACATGTAAAATGTTACATGTGAAATTACACACAAAACTTTGTATTATTAACAAATTATATTACATGTGAAATTTAAAATATATGTAATATATTGTCTTTTATTGATTTCAAACATTCATTATTCAAATATTGATTCATTCAAACATTCATTTCAAATATTCTTTACAGAGTAATAGTAACATTTTATAAGCATACAGTTATTTAAACTAGTTTTTATATTTTTATAATATTTCTAGAATAAAATGTGCTTAAACTTTTTCTTCTCATTTGGAATTTAAATAAATTAATTAAACAATTTGCAATGGTAAAACGGATTTATACTTTGAATTTCAGTGTTCCAATTTCATGATGATTCGTCCTGAATTCATTGCTTTGAAAGATAATTTTTGTACAGTTGGGATTACTTGATTATAGTTTTGTAAGTTTTCTTCAAATCTACTCGCAAGCTATTCAAGATTCTTCCAAAAAGTATTCTGTTGGTCCCGGTTTAATTAACTTAAAGTATGCACAAAATGACCGTAAAGTGACAAACCAAACCAAATCCAAAAAACTATTATTTCTTCTCGCAATCCTGGGGCCGAATACTGACGCCGCTGAAATGACTTTATTTTTTATAAAACCTGTTTTATTATCATATGAATTATTAAAAAAAAGCAAATGGTTAAATGGAATTGTGATAAACATTAATAAACTGATTTCAAAAATAATTATATCTTATGCAGATCATATTTGTGATTCAACTAACAGCCTTTCAAATAATTCTTAAACATCTTGTCCTCAAAATAGATTTCATTCATAAATGTCTTTTATGGTAGATTAAAATAGAAAATAAATTATGAAAATTAATTAATTTTTCATTAATCTTCTTGAATTATTCTTTAGAATTTCTTAGTTAACTGATAGATCAAAACATGGCCTTGTGAACTTTCCTACATGTTTGATGCCATTGTTATTTCACGCTCATTTGTTATTTTACATTGTTTTGAAGCTTTTCTTAACTGCTTAATCCATTCTTAAGTGCAATTACAAGTTTGGTTTGAATTGTTTTCCTAAGTTAATCTATTTGACAAAACAGGTTATGATAAACTGTTACAACAACCCACACTTTTGTGGTTTCTTCACTAAGACGCCAACACATAAGCTACAAAAGAAAGTTAAGAATAGGTACACCTCTGGTTAGAATACAAATGTATCACAGCTTTTGCTGTTAAACACTCACTTTTTTTTTCATTTTTAAGTTTTGTAGACAATGAAATTTATTATTTACGGCTATAACTCTGTTGAAGAATTTCGTCGAGCATTGCTATTGATGATATTGACTCGTGTTATGTTGTGGTGATAATGCATCTAAAATATTATTTGTGTAATGAGTATATACAGCTGTGTAAAACACGTGAAGAATTATGACTGTATATGAACAGTGAAATGCGTTGGCTGAGTGTAGTCATTGCTCTTTGGTTAGAATGTTGAGAAAAATAACATAGATACGTAACTAGAAAGTTTAGTTATTTAAAGTAAGTTTATTTTTATTAACTTTTTATACTATAAAAATAAAATTTTAATTTTTTTTTTTTGTTGTATGGTATTCAAGTTTATGTCTTAAAATATCTTAGATATAAATGCATTATAATAAAAATTATAATTATGTATGTAAACTTTTAAACTTACTTATTTTTAGTTAATTTTATTAAAAGAAAAACTAATGAAACAATGTCCAGACAATAGATTTTTGTCTGGACATTGTTTCGAGAATTTTTTTATAATAAACATGCTACATTAATAGCTTTTATTTAAATTTTCTTACTGAAGAACTTTTAATTTTAAAGTATCTATAATTATGTTGATTTAAAGTAACTACAATTATGTTGCAAATATTTTGTTGTATATTAATCAAATTTATGTCTTAAATATTTTAGATATAAATATACCACAGTAAAAGGTTATAATTATGTATGTAAACTTTTTTAAACTTCCTCATTTTTAATTAATTCTATAAAAAAATATCATTTTTAATTAATTCTATAAAAAAATAAAATTCTATGAAAATAAAATTTAATTCTATAAAAAAATTTAATTAATTCTATCGAAAAAATATCCGGACAATAGATTTTTGTCCGGACATTGTTTCGAAGAATTTTGGAGAATTTTTTTAATAAAAACCATGTTACATTAATAGCTTCTATTTAAATTTTCTTACTAAATCTTTTTAATTTTAAAGTATCTACAATTATATTGTTTACTAAAAATATATTAATAACTTGCCTATATTATTTGATTAAATTATTTTAAAAATATGATTAAAAATAAAAAATAAGCTATTATTTCTTTTTTCATTCATTTATTTATTATATGATTATTTGAATTATAAAACAAGCAACTATAATCAAAGGTTATTTCATGATCTTATTATACTATAATTTTACTAAAATATTTTATATTTTCAATTAAATGTTATGAGATCTTAAATATTAAAATATTATTTGCAACAAAAATTGAAAATCATAAAATAAAAAACACAATTGTGTAGGATATCTATGTACATACAATAATTTATATACAATGAAAGTATGAAAAAATATATAATTTAAAGACTTTAGATAATAAAGTTTATTTTATCGTTATTGCAACAATCAATTTCAATTCAAAACATTTTCTCTCTAGAATAATACAAATGATATGTTATGCTTGTTTCTTTATTGCTACATTATTTTTGGCAATTTTATTGATTAAATTTTATACTTTTTTTTTCAATAGTTTAATTTTTTAAATATTCTTTTTCTAAAATAAATGATATTTAAAAAAAAAATTTTTCTCCACAAATATGTATTATTAATACTGTCCATTTTCCAATTTATGTGATAATGCAAATATATTTGTTGAATTCTAAAAAAAAAAAAATCTATAAGTACGATATTATTATACACATAACGCTGTGTTGATGATAAATTTAAAATTGCTAAAAATAAACTGGCCATTTTTTACACGCAGTTCCTGAAATCTCTGCTTTTTTATTCTTATTTCAACGTCAATTTTCATGTAATTATATATATATATTATATTTTCAATTAAGTAAATATTTTCTATTAAGTAAATTGGACAAAATATAATAATATTCATATTTTAGTTTCGCATGTGGTCGTTATAATTTATTGCCATATTTAATGAAAAAAAATGAAAATAAAAAATATCAATTTAGAAATTTAATTATATATCTTAAGTGAATTTCCATATTAATAAAACATATATAATTAAATTTTTAAATTGATATTTTTATTGTCAGGTAAAGTTTTTTTTTTGTTTGTTTTTGTTTTTGAATATGGCAACTTATTTAAAGCAAGGTCAAATCATTTTAAAGTTAATATTGTTTTATTTATGTTTTTATCTAGAATGAAAGAGGTTTAAAGTAAATAAGGAAATAATTGTTTACGTTTTCAATTTGGGGTGTGTATATTTTATTAAATGAAAAAAATAAATTTAACAACAAAATAAAGTGTTTTATTACACAGCGGAAAATATTTGAAGAACTGAAACTGAATAGCAACTGAAAAACTCCCTAATTGTTCCGTATTTATGATTTTTTTTTCACTTGTTTAGAGGTCCATCATTTGTAATTTAAGCTTTGTTTTAGTTTCAATAATTTTTATTTTTTATTCTACGAATCTTCTAATTTTTTATTTTAAAAATTAAATCTGTATTTTTCACGCAAATAATACGCCAATTATCAAATTAAAAAAATATTTTAATAAAACAGCTATTTCATTTAATTTTTAAATGCCATTAAAATTACTTTTCATTGTTGGTTTTCTCTCATTAATTTTTATAAACAAAACCATTTTTATATAAAAAAAAAAATACTGTAACTTTTATTTAATTAACTCAATATTCTCTTGAGATAAACAAATTATTTATTCAATAAATGATAAAATCGCAGAATAGAGGCCGTTGGGATTTGGCATCAAAAAATCTTTTCGCCAAAGTGTGCCAAGTAAATGGTTGCGATTGAAAGTTAAGTGAATTGCAAATAGTACAAGAAAATCTCAACGGCCCCTATTTTGCGATGTGGTTCAATAAATATTGAAAAACAATATATTCTATAAATATTGATATATTTATTGATATTATATATTTAAAATTAAGACAGTCATTTATAAATTTCATGATAGTGATTATGTTTCTCATATCGTAGTGGATATAAATCAATTAGCCAAATTAATGAACATTTCCAAAAATTAAATATATTTTTTATTTTATTACGTAATTTTTTTTCTAGTTATTCTTCAGATTTCTTAAAGATTTCTTCTTCTTTCCAGTACATAACAACAAGTTTTCAATTTTTCATGCAACTTCGTTTGCATTATTACTTGTAAATTTATTGTGGAATTTCATTTTATTAATTATTGTGAATGTTGTTGAAATGTTATTTAATTTTTGTTACTATTTTTTTATTGAAATATGAAGTAAATACACCAAATGATATTATAGACTGAAGAATTTAGATGTATCCTATGCAATGCAAAATTACAATCTGCCAGTTGGCAAACGACCTTGGCCCACCAGGGCGCTGTTGCGCCAATGAAGAAGATAAATGCAAAATTACAGATTTATTAATTCTGCTTAATTTCAAAAAAATATTGTGCTATATTTATTGATAGGAAAGGCAAATTCCATAAATAAACACAAATAATAAAGAAAAGAAATCATGAGGCTTGTTGAAGCTCAAATAATCTATCGATTACTTTTAAATTCGTTTTAAAAGTTTTAAGTGTTTAGTAAAAAGTTAAAAGTTTTAAATCGAAAATTCAAATTATAGAAAGATACAAAAATTTAAGAATGATGTACTGATTCAAAAATCTAAGGAATCAGTAACTTCAATGATGTAATTTAGTATATTATAAAGGTATGCATACATCAAAAATGAGAAAGGTAAACTTTGCATTGACAGATGGAAAAAAAAAATAATTGGAAAATTATCAAATAGGATATCCTAAACATAATTTTATCAAAGGAAGATGTATATTCAGACTATTATATTTCAGTATTGTTGCTATACACTATATAACTACGAACTCAATATCAATTCAATCGAACTCAATAATCCATTGTTGCGCCAACTTAACGAAAACTTAACGCCAAGTTGGCTAGCAAAAAACTCAGATTTTAAAGTCATAAGAATTTTTCAGGTTTTAAAGTCATTCAGATTTATCTATTATTTAAACGATTTCTAATCTATTATCTATTATTTAAACGGTTTCTAATCTATTATCTATTATTTAAACGATTTCAGAACCGAAATGGATTCAAATCATTAAAGCACTCGCGAGTGTTCTTCCAGTGACATATATCATATATTTTGTTTTAAGCTGAAATATGATACTTTATATTGAAATATTGTTTTAGCAGTTAGCAACTTTCAGGAATTGTATTCATTTAAAACTTATTTTAATATGCAGAAAACTTGAAATAAATCAATACTTTTACATAATTCGTTAATCAACAATAATAAATTGACATCATTCTATTCAATTGCATTATAACATATATATAAGAATTTCAAAAGACTCTTTCTCTGTAATTAATATAAAATGTATTATTTCCATGTGAAGTTGTAGACGTGTATCATATTTCATGTCTTATAACTGTACGACATGAAATATGATACACGTCTACGAATATGATTGCTGCTTAAAAATAAACTGGGATTTTCCTGCAAAATTTTGATTTATTTTAATGCTTTAATGTAGTTTTTTTTTTAAGTAGCATAAATTGTACGATTTTATGAATGATGAAAAGTTGTACGAATTTAAAAAATAATAATAATAATAATGAAATAAGGAAAAATCCTTATTTCAAAATTGGCAGATCAAAATTCTTGTAGCATGCGTAGTAGAACAATCAGTTGTAGCTACAGCGACCACTATCAACCAAATTGTGCATCCAAGTAGAAGTTAAACAGCAGAATTGAATATCGGACATTTGTCGTTGAGTGCTTTGGATTCTAAGGGTTATTTACAATGCAATGCAATGCATTTACAACAACTGCAATGCACGTCGCACAGTATGGACATTGCACGCGTTTTGATCAGACATAAAACTGTTTATAAAAAAGCACAAAGAAATACTAGTTGCGCATGCCTTTTTGGTTATTTAGCTGCAAATAAAGCTTACCATTTTATGAAACTATGAAACTTATAGTAATTATTATCTTTTATTTATTAAATTTCATACTTTGACGTCTTAATTTGATTTCAACTGTGTATCGCAGTTTTGCACTAATTTTTGAAAAGAAAAGGTTGGCAACTATGAAATTGGTTTACGATAACAGAGTAACAGTACCTTCCTTGCCATTAGTATATTCACTAAACTAAGTTATAGACGACAGGTAGCACATTTAATGATACATTTTATATCCGCAATGAGTTTCCGGAGTGGGTGTTATCTGAGTTCATAGTTATAAAGTTTTGGGCGTGACAAACCGAATCTTCCGGGCCTCGCCTTTTTTTTTCTTCTGTCCGTCCACGTGCGATGGTGTAATTTATTAGAAAACTGACCAAGACATGGGTGGACAGGTCTCAATTTTCGGAAGACATACGCCTTTTGAGAAAAAAAGGTAAACACATGAAAAGTTTTGGGCTGCAGATATAGTGTGGTTAAGTAACCTTGGCCAAGGTTGAAGATCTCACTTTCTTGATTTGTTTGAATGCATGCAGAAGAACGAGAAAGAAAATTTTTGTTATATTTGGCAGATAACTTATTATAACTTATGGAATGAGGATAATTGTTTTTTTACTCTATAATTTAATATATTGAAATTGGTGAATAGCTGCTTATAAAACTTAAATTTATATCGACTTTTTTTTTAAGTAAAAAGTAGAATAGAAATAGATTGCTCTGAAAGCATTTTGGTTTGTGAAAAGGTCATAACTCATTATTGAACTACAATTTCTTAATTTTTTTTTTTAATCTTTCTTATGGAGATTTTTTTTTAACGATTGATAACTGACTGCATACCGTGCTTAATTTTTTATGTAGAATTTATGAAATATCAAAATTGAGTTTACATATTAGAGACAAAATTTTTATTTAAGTTATTTTAAAGTAATGTAAATGGATTCAATAATCAATTCAATTCAAAATAAAATAAATATTGCAGGTTGTTATAGATTTCTTTTTAGTTTCAATTTTGATGTAATATAAAAATTATTTGAACATTAACGTTTTATAATTTGACTGGCAATTTATTTCATTCCAACTAATTCTCTAAATTTCAGATTGATATCTTCAAATACAATTATAAACAAATTTTTCATTCTACAGATGGGGCTTAAAATTGTATTATTTCTTAGAATCTGTTTAAATTGAATGTATTATATACCTTCGTTAGTTAATACTGACTTAAATCATTTATATTTCAATGACTTGTTTAAGGGAAGATTTTTAACGAGTTTATTTTTAAATTATATTGTATATTGTATGGTATTATATTGTTTAATGTATAATTTTGATTACATATATGATATTGATGTATAAAATTTATATTTTTAACAGGATGCAGTACGAACGATGCTGACTCTCAGTACTTGGAAAGATTCTCCCAGCTGGCTGGGAGTCTAATCAATTGTGGACCTGTATTGAATTGGTTGGAGGTCAGAAAATATTTACTTAAACTTCTACCAAATTCTCGTTAAAATAATCTTGCCTGGTTATATAACAAATTCTGATTTAAAAGAAAATCATTGTCTAACATGTTATTTAAAGTACAATAAAATATATATTACAATACAAAATATGCTCTTTTAATTCATAATCCTGTTTTATCATTTATTTTTGTTTAACAAATCTTACGAAAAAAATGAAGTTAGATTTAATTTTAATTGTACTTAAATTGCCTTTTCTTTAATATGAAATAATCAAAATTTACAAAAAAATTTTACGTAAGAATTTTTAATAGTCATGTAAATAAAAACATCAATATTATGTAATATTTGAGTTTAAAAAAATTATATAACATATATAGCTATTTATTTTATATAAATACTAATTATAAGGATAAAAGATAGATAAGTAAAAATATAACAATAATTAAATAAAAATAATAAAATTTAATAGCAAACTAATAAATTTTCTGTAAAAATTTAAATTTTTATTTATAACATTTGTTATAAATAAAGAATTAATTTATTTTAATTAATTTAAATTAATTATTTAATTTATTCAAATTTATTTAATTTTAACTTTTAATTTATTTGGGGACATTTATGCTTAACTTTTCAATTCGATTTCAAAGAACAACTCTTTCCAAAACTCCATCATTTACAGCATTTGATGGCTACATTTAAATTCTGTATTATATGGATGCTACACTGCGTAAAAAAATAGAAGGACAGTGTTTTTTTGCCAATATCTCTTTTTTTCTCCTAACTACCAGATATTTATGCAGATTTAGTTTAAGGACCCCTGTTTTTCATTTTAGGCAAAAATTAAACATCTACCACTAATATTAATAATAAGATTAGTATATATATTTTCCGATGCGTAAAAAAGTAAGAAGGACACTTTGCTAATATATTTAATTTAGTGAGTTGTTCTTTAGTTAAATAGTGATTTTGTACTTTGTTTTAGCCTTTTCTGTCAAAAATCTAATTTGTTTAAAAGTTACGCTGTTTCTCCGTTCTCAGAAATGCCTAAAGGAATACCTTTGAACGATTTTCAAAAAGGGCAAATTTTCGCATATCAAAATGATGGTAAAGGTATCAGAGAGATTGCTGGATTGTTGCAGGTAAGCCCCAATAGTTTCAAACTTTATCAGAAATCCTTTATAAAAATGGAAAGAAAAAGAAAGACTGGTAGACCGAAAAAGTTAACACCACGTGATGAAAGAAAACTTGTTCGTGTGCTTAAGAAGAACAAATGAAGTGTTTCAAAGACAAGAAATCAAGCAGGATTTAATCATGTGACGAAACAAACAGTTTATAACTATATTAAAAGATCTAAAAAATTCATTTTTAAAAAACGGAAACATCATTCTAAGTGGACACAAGCTCACATTGATAACCGTTTAGCGTGGGCTAAGGAGCATATGTCCTGGACTACAGAATGGACTTCTGTGATATTTTCCGATGAAAAGAAATTTAACTTAGACGGTCCAGACGGAAATCAGCGCTACTGGCATTGTCTGGGGAATGAAGACGAATACTATTCAACACGACAAATGGGAGGAGGGAGTTTAATGGTTTGGCTGGCTGTTGGATACGGAGGAAGGACAAGTCTGGTTTTCTTAAATGGTAGGCAAAAACATACAGACTACATTCAAGTGCTGAATTCCCGAGCTTCTTCCTTGTGGCTCTGACTTGGGGGTGAAGAGTGGAAGTTTCTGCAAGACGGAGCTTCCATTCACACCGCGACTGAGTCAAAAATTTGTTCTAACAAATAATGTGGATGTTTTACCATGGCCAGCCAAATGACCTGACCTAAATATAGTGGAAAACATCTTGGCAATGCTAGTTCGTCCAGTTTATGCTGATGGAAGGCAATTTGATTCACTAACTCAGAGAAGCATTGAACGACTCGTGGGACAATTTTTGTCAAACAGAAGTTCGATCCCTATAAAATTCACTTCCAAACAGAATATTTGAAGTTATAAAGGCCAATGGGAAGAACATTCCTTATTAAAATCACTATTTTTCATTCGTTATAATGCTGTCCTTCTACTTTTACAAAGTTTCAAAAAAGAGAAACTATTTTTGTGTCCATTAATATTTTATGTTTGAATATCATAATTCTGATGTTAAAATTGTATTTTTAAAATATTTTGTAAAAATGTTTCTAATAAAAATTTTTAGTAAAAATAAAATATTTTTCGGTTATTGTTACAAAATTAAGTGTCCTTCTACTTTTTTTTTACGTAGTGTATATTTCAATATTATGTTAAAATAAAAGTATGCATTTGTTTATTGTATATTTGTTTGAACGTGTGTTATGGTTTCAGTTGGACAACAGGGGGTAATCGGTTGATTGTAACCGACGAAGCAGCGATCAATACTCCTGCAGTTGCAGCTGCCTATGTGATTAAACGTTATGCTTCTCAAGCAAACGATGAAATCTCTTGAAGTAAGCATGCATAGATATCTGATATTTGCAAAACTGACCAGAGTTCCAAAGCTAAAATAATAAAGACGTGATGAAATTTTACTTCATATTTGTGAACACTTTAATTTTGTATAATTTCGAGTTTTTAAAATTATTTTTTAAAAATTTGTAGACACTGTATCAAAAAATGAGGAAATTTAGTGGCGTTTTTTTTTATGTTCAGCATCTTATCTCGTTAGTCGGACTATCTGGTGGGAGTTTTCCTGGTTTTCTCCCATACGATACCCAAATGCAGGGTAGTTCTCCCGGAGGGCACTGTCCTTCTTCAGTGACAAGCAGCCAATTGAGACTTCTACCTACGGGTGCTCCATCACAACTGAAGCTGCCCCCCTTTCCTTCCTTCCATGAGAACACAGTGGTTCATGGTGTTGGTCTAGATGTTGCTGTCGACCAAGTGGGATAAGAAACAACAACATATAATAAGATAAGATATAGCTATATAAAAATGAGATAAAATAATAAAGATTTGTGCTGACTATTTCACTGCAAAAACCTACAGATTTATGTAGATAGGAATTGCTTACACAATTTGAAACGAGCAATGGTGATTGCATAAAAGCAGCATTTAGTGTTGATCGTCTACTGATCAGCCTAATGCACATGAATGGCCTCGAGATCACTCTTCGATTTCTGGTTATGAAAAACTAAATTAAAACGAATGTCTATTGAAGAAATCTTAATCTTTCCAGTACTAATATATGTCATACAGCGGGATTCCCATTGATAAGATATTTAATTCTGTATTAGGCATAATAACCATGATGCATTTAATAACTGATCGAGGGCAGTGCACTGATTCATTAGTATGATGGTTACTAACAAATGATACTTCCAAGTTGGAAAATACCACGAGAATAGTTTAGCAATTGTTATTGCTACTATTATATAATACAATTGTTGGGTTTCTGTATCTTTTTTTTTACTTTGTTAAAATACTTTTATATGATATAGTTCTCATCAATGTTATTATTGTCAGTAATAACAGATCATACTTTTCATTTTTTCATAAATTTATAAATATGGCCAAATTTTTATTCAAATATCTTTGAACCTAAAGGTTTCAATAGTATGTTATTGCCGTTTATGGAAATGTTCTACTTCTAAATTTTTGGTAAACGTATTATGTTTTAAATCATTGTATATGCTGCAGTCAGCTTTGTTAAGTTTTTGTGTTGTATTCCTGCATCAGAAATGCAGTTATTTTAGCAAAATAAATTGTCCCTTCAAAGCTCTTTCAAAATGCGATCGAATATTCAAATTAGAGCATAAAGATGAAATTTCCGTCGCCTAGTGAAATATTCGATCCCAAATATATGTATAAAAAATCTTTTAAACAATGTTGTATGGAATTTTCGACGTTTTATCGGTTTATTGGAGAAAATTTACCAGTCCGATTTAAAGTTAAATTTTTATTTCTCCCCTTTTCATACATTCTTAACAAAATTTGTTAGTGATAATCTTTAATGCATGAGATATTTATTTATAACGCTACTTTTTGCTTGCTTTCTCAAATGTCACAGATTTGCGAAATTTATTTTTCACTCTTTCATATTTTTGTGAAGAAATTCTTTTCAGAAAATTAACATAATAAAAATTTATTCGAAGTTTTCTTAAAAAATATGAGAACATTAATATGAAAATATTTAACAGAATTTGAATGTTTCAGCATTTTGATTTGATTTGATTCACTTTGATTTGATTGATTAACATTGATTTGATTGATTGAACTTTTAATTTGATTGTTGAACGAAATAATGTTGAAAACAATTACATCGAAAATCATTTAAAATCATAAATCTGTTAATTCTTTAAAAAAACATCAAATGAATTCCATATAAATAAATAATTTTAAAACCTCTTAAATTGTTTTTTTATTTTAAGAAGGAAGACTTTAACGTATATAAATCATTTTCAACATAAAATTGATTATTTGTGTGGTTTCAAGCATTTCATTTCAAAATAAAAATTCACTTGAAACTTTACTTAATTATATAACAATACACTATCCTTTTGAATATGCAAGTTTTAAGAAAATTATTTAATACCTGAGTATTTATGATATTTGGAACGATATCAGTAGGAATTCCCAATTACCTTGAAGTGCCTGGTAGGTAAGGAGTAACTGGTGCTCTACGGTCATTTTGTGCACAGTTTAGGTTAACTAGACCGGGGCCTACAGTTTAACTTGGATTCGAACTACTCACAAACATCCATGCCACCTCAATGATTCAATGAACATGTAGCCTGCGGTACCAAAGGCCAAAGCGCTGGTCGATTGGCCTCGGGTCGGGGAGCAACAGGGTTACCAATTTTATATTTTTTTCCTTCAAATCACAGAAATTCATCTCCAGAGCTAAATGAAAAGATATTTGAACATTCTTCTAAAGCCAAATATAGAAGAATCTAGAAATGAAGCAATAAAAATTAAAAACAAAAAAGACATTAACAACGAAATTTTAATGCATTCCTTTTTTTCAGACTTGAGAAAAATGTGCAAAAGAAAAAACTTCCGTCTTATATCTCTTCAACTACAATTATTTTTATTTTTTATATCAGTATTGCATTAAATTTTATTTGTACATTTCAGAGTCATTTAGAATATTTCCTTTTCAGGTAGGAGACATAATTTCTGTGATAGACATACTGCACCTCAAAGGAATCTTCATGGTGGAGAGGCAAAAAAGGATTTCAAGTTCGTATATTTATTCATTTATTTGTTTTCATTTTTTTAACATAACGCTAATAATTGTTTATTGATTGAATATTGAGAATAATAGAAATAATTAGCTGTTTTGTTATCATTTATATAGCCTAAATATGTAAGACAGCCTTTTTAAAAATGTGGGCAATCATCAGTTACAACTAGCAACATATAGTACAGATTTGCCCATTATATTGATTTCATTGAAATAAACAGATAATGATATCTTTTATATATATAATTTTTTTATTTTTCTTTAAAAACTGTGGTTCTTTTTAAATTATTAATATGTGTGATCGTGTTTCCTTTCTACGCACTGGCAAGGGCGCCCTCTGTGGCTCTTAGGAGAAATGGCCAGCAGGCCTCGAGACTCTCACCCGAGAGGAAGTACAGCGCAACCATGCTCTCCAGCTTATAAACTTTTAGTTACTGTCTCTCACCCTGACAGAAAATATATTTAACGCAACGCTGCGTATTAGTTGCCCTATAGACTTTCACCCGAACAGGAAGTATCTTTCGCGTGAGTATCGTGTTTAAGGCTTAGAAGTAGAATCCTTCGACAAATCTATAATTATATATTTTTAAATATGTTAAATACTGTCTGTCGTTAATTCTCTGTGAATTGAAAGTTTCGGTTTTTACACTAGGTATGAATACTTTTTATATATAGATTGATTACTCCCACTATTGGGTTTGAGGAACTGAATAGAATCTTTTTAGACGTCATTCCTAGGGGAAAGATTTGCTCTTAATTGCTGTCAAGGCGCCAACATTGAGTAATGCTCAATTGTAAACTAATAAAAAATGCCTGACGGAATGACGCTAAAATCGTATGAAAAAAAAAAAAAAAATGCATATTGTAGCGTGATGTCGTTGTTAGCATTTTCCGCAGTTTACATTACTTCAAGTTTTGTTATAATTTTCATGTGATACTGAAAGCATTTTCCATCTGTATCATTCTTAAATTTTGTTCAACATAATGCCGATGCAATATAAAATAAATTACTTATGTTCTAAATGAATTTTGTGCAACATTTAGAAAGTTTTAAAAATGAGATAGATAATTGAATTACAAATGTTGTATAACTATTTTTTTTTTTTTTTTTCATTTTTCCATTAACAACTTTTTGTGTTGTCATTTTCATTTGCATTAAATGTTCCTTTTATTTGAATAATTTTTAATGCTTCACTTTTTGCTTTAATAATTTTCTTAAAAATATATTTTTTAAATATTACAGGTAGGATTCTTTCCTTGTGAATGTGTGGAAATCATTGGTGATAAAGTACCTCAATCTTTCAAAATTCCTAAAGCACCGGCAAAAACCAGGTTAGTTAGATTTGAAAATTAATACAAAGCTATCACATACATTTATGATAAATCTGTAAGCCTGAAAATCTTTTCTAAGCTGAAGCATGAAGATGTGAACACCAGAGGCATGCTCTGCAGATATTTTTTCTAAATTAGGGTGACATAATATATTTGTATATGTGTAGATGACATATAGTGTAGCTCATAGCCTCCTATTTTTGTGGGGGAATATGCTAAATATATTCTGTTCTAGTAGCCGAATGACTTCAGTGCAGTATGTCCAGCATTCAAAGACAAACAAACAACATAACATTTATATTTACAAAATATTTCATTATTTGAAACCGTATTTATAATAACTTCAAATTTTGTTGTGAATGGAATAATAATTATATATATAACACATTATTTCTATATATTATTACATATATACACATATTATTCTTAGGTGTAGGAGTTTTTTTATAGATATTTTCAATTATTTCCATTTAGATAAAGTAAATTTATTTATCTTTTAAAAACATTTTCTTGCTCAAGCAAAGGTTTTTAGAAATTTTTATAATACCTTGTTGTTGTTGTTTCACAATAAAACGATGTAATGCATTATAGTAATTAAAGATTTAATCATTTTGTTACTGCTGCTCTGTTGGTGCTTTTTTTTTTTTTCTCTTTTAATTATTTTTTTTGTGAAAAATGATTCATTGATATAATTATAATTTCTGATGAATATAAAATATTTCATTATGTAAAGTCACAATTATAATAACTTCAAATTTTGTTATGAATAATAATTATATATAACATTTTATTCTTAGGTGTAGAATTTATTTTTTAAATTTCAATTTTAATTGAATTGAATTTTAATTATCTTTTTAAAACATTTTCTTACTCAAGTAAAAGGTTTTTAGAAATTTTTATAATACCTTATAATGCACTATAATAATTAATGATTTAATCATTTTATTACTGCTGCTCTGTTAGTGCTTTTTTTTTTTTTTTCCTCTTTTAATTATTTTTTAGAAAAATGATTCATTAATATAATTATGTGCTTATTATTCTTGAATAAGTAAGTAACTCAAAACTTAATATTAAAAATTATTTGCATATTTGTTTGTTAATATTATTTATTTATTTTTTTTTCAGTTTTACGGAAGCATGGCAAACTGATAGCTTTCTTCAGATCTTTTCTTTTATCCAGACCATCTCGGCGGAAATTAAAACAAAGCGGAATTTTGAAGGAAAGGGTCTTCGGCTGTGATTTAGGGAACATCTTATGAATACGAGCAGAGATAGTAAGAAAATATCAATTTTCCAGTGATGATGTGAACTTTTGTTGTTAATAATTATTATATATCATATTATATAAGACATATATCACAAGATATAAGACATTCAAAATTCAAATGGGAAAATTGTATTGTTTTCATTTGAGATGTATCTTTCAAAATATAATTTGAATATAATTTTTTTTGTGAAAAATTTATTTAAAAAAAATAAATGTTTTAAAATTATAGATATCAATAAAAAATTCATTATTTTCATACAATGAATTTTACTACATACAGTATTATCTCATGTTATGAGTTTATTTTTTTTTTTTTTTCTTCATATGTATCTTAAAACCAAATTTCTAAATTTTATTGCTTTTCCTTTTCATAACAAAACAATTGCAATTAAATAGTACACCAATAAGATGCTTTAATATTAATATACTCCTTGTTGTACACCCATCCTTTTCTCTTTTTTTGTGACATATTTGGTTAAATTATAACTTCTTATATAAAAGTTAGATCACTAGTAACCATTTAATATTTTCTGATACAATTCTCTCCTTTTTGACTTTTTCAACTCAATGCTGAAAAAATAAATTGATGTGAAAGAAATAACACTGGAACGAAATATAGAAAAATAAACTTTAAATCCAATTAGAAACTTTTTATCTATATAAAATTAATTTTTATGTTGAAAATGTATTGCAGTTTTACATAGTTTTTATTATTTATTATTATTACTTTGCTGTACAAATGCAGCATTTACTATGTATATATTTTCTTTCCGTTTCAGGAATGTAATTAAACATTTTAAGTTTTAATGAGTATTCATTAGAATCGTTATGTATGGGCAGATAAAACCGACATGAATTAGAATTTTTTATCAAATCCTAATGACACATGTAAAAAGTTTGTGTAGTAAAAGCATTGTATTGAGACTTTTTGAAATTGTATACTATATTTATATAATGCATCTTTCAATTATATTATGAAAAGGAAGTCTTATTCAATATTTTGATGTGAAATATACAATTTTAGTTTATTTAGGATCCTACTTTTCAAAATTTTTGAATATACATTATAGATTTTTAATAACTTGTAATTTATATTTTGTGATTCATTCCAGACTTTTAACTTAGTTTTTAAATAGTTTTCAATTTATAGTGTTGTCAGATTACAATATATTAAAAATATTTTTTTATTTTTCTAAAGAAATGATTAGAAAATGCATTTTTATTACATTTAAAAGAACTAAATACATTACATTTCATTTTATATGAAGAACTAAAAGATTAAAATATTACTAAATATGCAATAAAAAAAAAAAAATTTAAAACTGATTATGAAACAAAATTTGCTTGATGATTATTAAACAATTCTATTAAATTAATTAATTTAAAATGTTTTAAATTTGAAAGCTAAGTGAATTATATTTGTAGGATGTGAGAATAATTTCTTTGAATTTTAAAATATTAAAATAAAAAATTCTTAGAAGGGTTCATTCTCTAATGGGTTTATTAAGAAAAGGTATTTGGTAGAGTTAATTAGAAGGGGTATGCACTAAGGATTCATTAAAAGGATTAATTCACATTTTATAATCTTTTGCTTTTTCTTTAATATTCCAGTATATATGTTAGTATTAAATTTTTCTTATTTTGTTTCGCAGTTCCCCTTGTGTTGAAATGTTGTACAGAATTTATAGAGCAACATGGTATAGTAGATGGCATATATAGGCTCTCAGGTGTCACTTCTAATATTCAGAAACTGAGGTAGGAAATGTTTTATGGAATTGTTTTATTTTTATACAGATAAGGTTTAAACATACACTAAAGTATTTGTTTAAACCATATTTTGCTTGTTAATTTAAAAATATTTTCTAATAAAAGTAAAATTCATTACTTACTTAATTATTTTATTTAAATTGCTGTATTTATAGAATTTAAAATTGATATATAAAAAAGATATTTTTAAAAATTGATTATGAAATCAAATTTGATTGATGATTATTAAACTACGCTATTAAATGAAATAATATTAACCTATTTAAATTTTTAAAAAATATGTATAAACTATATTACATTTTGCTATATCAAAATTAGAAAAATATTTGTGCTATTTTCTTCTGTTATAGTTCTTAATTGGATATTAGATACATTTTGAAATTGTTAATCCAGTGAAAACAATTGAATATTTATATTAATATATTTTATCATGTAGCACATGCAATATATACTATACAATCATAATTATATCCTTTTTACATATTATAAATTGTATAACAATAATAGAATTTTTTTCAGTTTGACACAAGTAATTTCATATTTGCAGACAGAAATGAATATCTAACAAAAACTTAAATGTAATGCAATGACCTTGTAAATGTATATAAAAAACTAAGTGTTTAACAAGATTCAATCTCCAATTTTTTTCAGAGACAGCTTCTTAGCAATTTTTTTCATGGAAAAGGTGTAATTTGTTTTTAATTTTTGTGTATCATGAGTAATTAAATTAGACATTTTTAATTTATAATTCTTAGATAAATTTAATAACTTTTAAAAACTATCTGAAATTTAAGTCGTTTTTAATAAATGCAAAATTTAACAAATATGTTACAAATTTTTTACAGCATTTAATATCATTCCATGTATGCATTATTTTTAATAATTTAACAAAATACATCATGCATATTATGCCTCATATAGTTTTTACCATAATATCTTTAGGGAAATTGTCTAAAGTAATAACCCTCTACTTTTATAAAAAAAATGTCTGGAAAATCACATCCTTGTTGATGTTTGACACAGTTATCATCAAGTAATTCTGTATTGAGGGTAAGACTGTCGATGGGTCTTAGTGGTTGCTTTCAGAATGAATATCATTTCTGAAAGCAACCACTGCAAAAGCACACCATAAGAAATATACAAATTTTCTATGTAATACAATTTAAAAAAAAAAAATACTTGCCTATTTTATCTTTTAATAACACCACTAAAATTAATATTATCCAATAAAAACTACTTATTTACCTTTGTCTTTGCTTTTTTAATGAGAAATATTTCATTTCAGGCATGCATTTGATGAAGATCGAGTGCCTAATTTAATGGATGAAGCAATCTTGCAAGACATTCATTGTGTCGCATCTTTATTAAAAATGTATTTTCGCGAGCTACCTAATCCTTTATTAACGTTTCATTTATATGATAAATTTGTGGTAAGTTTTTCAATTTGTTTTTATTATTATTTTAAATCTTTATAAGCAAATTATGATCAATTAAAAAAATGGTATTTGTCCTAGAATGCTGTGCAAGCAGATGAAGATATGCGTTTATTGAAATTGAGAGATGTTGTTCAGCAATTACCTCCTCCCCATTATAGATCATTAGAATATTTGATGAGACATTTAAGCAAAGTTGCTGCACATGGATTTCAAACTGGCATGACGCCTAAGAATGTTGCTATTGTTTGGGCACCTAATCTATTGAGGTATGATTAAGCTAATATTTTTAATTTCGATTTTCAAAATTATTTTCATATTTTGCCGAACAATTGCATTAAATATATAATAAAAACTTTTCATTAATTATAAATAAAATTTCAATAATTGTTTTTTAAATAAAATATTCTTGAAGGACATAAAATATTTAAAATTAAATTTTATATTTCTTTTTCAATAGCTATACTTTATATATTAATTTGTTGAATTGTTAAAACACTTTATAACTATATGTTTTATGTTAATAAAAAAAATAAATAATCATCACTTTAATTTAATCTCAATTATTTTCAATGCAATTTTTTATTGTTTTGCATATAATCAAGTAAACTATCTTATTTTACTATCTATCTCATTATAACACAAGTTAAATGTGAGGAAAAAATGTTGTAACCGTATTAATTCTTTTTTTTTTTTTTTAAATTTCTCTGTATGTATAATAAAACATTTAAAATTATTCAAATATTTGTTCTTGTTTTATGTATTATACATGTGTAAAAATTTATTTTTGCTAACATGGATTGTTCCATGGTGAGTATTATTCTAGTAAATTAATTATGAGTAAAATTTTGATAGTAATTTAGATATTATTTTCATTCTCAGATTTAAATATTGCTGTTTGTTAGTTTATTATTATTATTTTCATATTTGGAAATACATTATTTCGTTTATTTCAGTTTTTATTAATCAAAAATGCTATTTTTAGATCTAGAGATATAGAAAATGGTGGTGTTGGAGCTTTACATGTAGTAGGAGTGCAAGCCGTTTTAACAGAATATCTAATTAGATATACAGATATCATATTCAGTGAAAAAATGCCTGTTTTCCCTAGTCCAAAAATCTGTGAAGGTATTTAATTTTTTTCATAATACTTTAATTAGGGCTCAACTTTTTTTCAACATATTGTTATAAATCATATACACATTTTTATTAATAACACATTGTTATACTTAACTTTTCCTTATTATATATATATGTATTACATAAATTTTTTGCATAAATTTTTTTTTTTTTGCTTAATTTTTTTTCATTTTTAAAATACACAACATCTCTCTTTTCAGTAAATCATTATCATTTTAACATTCTATCATGTTGATTATTACTTTTAATCTCTTTGAATGTGACTAATATTTTTAAAAAAAAAAATCAAGATGGGATTTAAAAGTAGATTTTTAGGCTACTTTTAAATTGTAACATATTGCACAGATATATATTATAGTTCTTTGTAATTTTTAATAAGATTTTTATGCTTCTATATTTGTTCTTCATCAACATTCAGTTATTTATATCACCTTTTGATTCGGAGAACTAATGAAGGCTAATACTTATACTATTAGAGGATACAATTGAATTGCCTGCTAAAAGTTTAATTTCAACATTATTTCCTAGAATTTGGGAAAAATAAAAATTATTTTTATAAAGGTATAGGGAATCAGATTTTTAAACCAACTCCTGACTCCTTCAAAAATGTTCGATTCCTTGCTCCCCATCACTGATAAGTAATAGTTACTTTTGTGATGAATAAATATTTTCGTGGAACAAATTTTATATTTTCTAACAAAAGTACAAAAAATTGTTTAATATATCATTGTGAAAAAATTCATTTGAAGCTTGTATAATATTTTTTTAAAAAATGTTGAATCTTTCACTACACAATTGTACATAATTTTGTATCAAATAATTATTTAAATTTATCATTATGTATTGCAGTTTTTCTCCATCAAATTTTTTGTAAATATTATTCATTGATCTAATTAAAAATAAATTTTTATTTTTGTAAAAATAACATTAGAAAATGAATATAAGTAATTAAAATCAACATATAAAGTAACATATTAAAGAATTTTTTTTACAACTAGAAACTCCTAAGAAGACAAGACCCAAATCTCTGGCTATTTCTACCCCTACAAAATTGCTTTCATTAGAAGAAGCTCGCTCAAGAGCATTGACTTCGAATCTTCCGAGTGAGCAACAAAAATTCATTGATGTCGGAGGAGGAGAAGAAAATCTGCCCATTAAATATCATACTGTGATTGAACTTCCAACAAGGTAAATTATTGATCTTAGTTTAATTATTCTTCTAAAAATTTTCTTGCATCTTGAAATCAAAAAGTCCTTTTAAAACAGAAACGTATAAAAATAAAAAATCAAACATATGACTGCTTATTAATTTATTATTTTTCTAAGCTCCATAATCCATATGAATTATTTTAATATATGTGTAATTCCTATTTTTGGTGTTCAAAAGCAGTTCTTCATTTAAATTTAACTATGTACCAAACAAAATAAAATCTACAATGTGTGTTCTTATTGTATGGATTTTCTTTTTTTTGTTTATTTTAGGAATAAAAATTAATATTTTAAAAATTTTAGAAAAAAAAAATTATCTCTAATGTTTTTGTTATAAATTTTTGTGATCCATTAAATCTTAACATTCAAATTTGTTTCATAAAAATATATATGATATATGCCTGTATTTTTTATATCTTAATTACATAAAGAAATGCTAAAGTAATGTTTAAAATATTTTATTTTGTTTTGTAAAATTTGTAAATTAAATCCATTAATAAAAAGTGTAACTTTATTTCAAAGAAATTATTTGATTAACAAATACTGTATTCCTCTTAAATCTGTTAATAAAAACTTGTATTCTGGTTTACTGTAAATATAAGATGTAAAAAATTTGTGACTTAAAATATTTTTGTGCTAGTAAGAAAAAGTATATATCTTCAGATAAATTATAATCTAAATAACATCTTCTAAGAGCTCAGGTCAGTAACAATGGTATTTCAGATTACTTTATTGAATATTTTTAATTTAACTAATATCTCATTAATTTGAATAAATTATAAATAATGTTATAAAATGCCAAGTTCAAAATCTCAAAAAATCTGCATGCATGAATTACTGTTAGTGAATATTTATTTTTAGTAATTGACAAAGATAAGGAAATGAGAAAAATAAGATAGATATATATATATATATATATATATCTTTTTTTTTTTATCTTATTTATATATATATCACTTTTCAAGAGACATAAACATACTTATAAGAAATTTATGACAAAACCTTCAAAAGAATTTTTTACCAAAAAATTAACATCTATTATTTAAAAATTTATAATAAAACTGAATAATACACCAGAATCAACAATATCTAGCCTTAAAACTGGAATAGTTGTGATATACATCAGGGAAATGTTAGACTTTATTTTTATTTCTTAAAATCAGAATTTATCTCATCATCTATCTTATTAAAAAATTGTTGAAAAATTAGAAAGTCTTCAGTGTATTGGATCTTCTTATTGTATCTTCAGAGTATTTCAGGAAGTATTGATTTGTATGAAAAATGTATTGCAAATTTCAAACTATCATTAATACACTTTTATTCATTTATTTAAATGAACTAAGTTTTATTGTTTAACATTGTATACAACAAAAGTAATTTTTTCTAGCTTATATACTTTTTCATATTTTAATCTTTTTTCAACATTATCAATTACCTAGCATAATATTTATCATATATACTTTGTAAAAAATGTTTTACTGTGTTCAGGCGTAGATCTGTGGGCAAGAGTAAGAAATCTCCATCTGGCTGGAAATCGTTTTTCTCTAGAGGGTGGCAGACCACAAGTGGACGGCGGAAGAATCGACGGCGAGGGGAGAGGCCAAAGATTGGGAGTCCTATCTTCTCGGAACATATTCCTTTGGTCTTGCAGGTCTCATTTTATAAAATAATAACATTTATTCCACTTTTATAATTTCATATGTTGAGTCAATCATAAAAAAAAAAAATTCTTGCACTTTTAGTATTAAGACAAATGAGAGCATTTAGTGTGCTATGTTAATTGTTTAAGAGTATTGTTTACATTAATATAGAATTTTCAACTTTGTTCATACTGCAAATGGATTAACTTGCTATTTGTTTCCTTTTTACCATGGAACTTTTTTTAATATCTAAACAGATAGTAGATTTAATATCTTTTTTAATATCTAATCTAAAGGTTTAATTCTTCTTTAGAATTATTCAAAAGCATCGGTGGAAAATACCAATATCCAGTTAATGAAATGTGTTGTAGGACATTGAAATATATGTTGACATGTTCTTTATTCCTTAATTTTTGGAAAGTCATTATTTCATGTTTTATATTATTTATAAATAAATCCACCCTAAATAGTTATAATCAGTCTGAAAAGTTCAACAGAAAGAACAGAAATTATTTTTGAAAAACATTTACTTTGATATTATTTGTTTGTGGCAAAAAATATTTATGATTAAGACTAATCATAAGATTAATAATATTTTTTTAAGATTAATTTTCAAATATATCAACAAAGTGTAATTCTTTTTAAAAATTTATGTATGTTTTTTATTTATTAAAATGTTAAGTTTATGAAATGTTATTAGTGTGAATTATTATGTTTTTCTAAAAATCAGATCTCTTCATTTAAATTAAGACTAATAATCATTTAAAAGTTATATGACTTTTCACTTTGATTTTTAAATATATTTATAGAAGTGCAGGTGCATTCTTTTTTACTTTTATAAATGTTATTCTACAGGATTGTATATTTTTAATGTGTTTATATACAGTTTTATTTTATGTCTGTTACTCCATCATGATTGTTTTTTTAATTTGAAAAGCATATTGTATCTATAACTAAGACTCTTAAAATATCAATTGAGATATGTTTCAATTAAATTTATTAGGTTTCACTGCAAATATTTTTATTTTGATACAATCAAATATGTATATATATATATATATTTTAAATTCAAAAGTGATATGTACATTCTTTTCTTTTCCTAATGAAAAATAATCATATCTTTAAAAAATTCAGCATACCTTATGAATGTAAAAGTCACTTGTAATGGGTACAGGGGTTTAATGTATGTTATTAGGTATTAATCTTTATTTTTTTAAATGTTTTATGAAAAAAATCAGCTGCTTTGTTTTTCCTTGTTTTACTACATTTTTTTATATTATATTGTTAACAAATTAATGTATTACAGGACAAGGCAGTTACAGAATCTGATGTATCTCATACAAATACAAAGAAATTGAGAATAGTAAAAAGTGCTGAAAACTTGTTTCCTTTGAATGGTGATTCATCTCATGAATCTATGAAATATAATTTCTCACCATTAGGTTTGTCTTTGTTATTTATTTCATTACTTTAAAAAAAATACTAATATTACTTTAAAAGTTATATTATAGTTAAAATTCATTACATACATCTTCTTTCGTGTTTCCAATGATAATGTTAATATGTTTGAAATAATATTCTGTATTAAGACAACAATTATCTTGTTATTATAAATAATAGTGCATTACAGACAATAATTTATGTTTAGTATTTATTTAGTTAAAAGAAATGGGCATTTTACAATTAAAAAATTTAATTTGATCCTATGGCTTCATCTTATAAAATTTTATTTATGTATTACAGTTATCTTCATTTGTCAAACTTTTAAACATAAATATTAATTTTTGCCCTAGTTTTGATAAACCTTTCATTTAAATAACATACACAGTGGAATTTGTTCAAGCAATGATTCATTTATGAGTAAAGAAAGACATTCTTTTTGAATAATGTAATTTTTCATTTTCTTTTTCTCTTTCTTGAATTCATTTCATGTTGATCATATAAATCAGCCATTTACTAGATTTATAAATTCAAAATATTTAATTTTATTCTACCAATTTTCATAGACTAATTAAAAGATTTATTTGTATTTCAAAGCAAACTACATTTAGAATTATGTTGCATTTATTGATTATTTATTCTGAATTAAAAAAAAAAAATATTCGTATTTTTATTGTTCATTATCCTTTTTAATCTATTCAAAAATGTCTTTACTTGTATGTACATTTATAATTATGTTGCATTTATTGATTATTTATTCTGAATTAAAAAAATATTAATATTTTTATTGCTTATTATCCTTTTTAATCTATTCAAAATTGTATTTACTTGTATTTACATGAATTAAAATTATGTGAAAGTATATACTACACTGAATGATTTACTGATATTTAATATCTTTTTAGAAGAGATTTCCTCATCTCCTGAAGACTTCACTTTTGAGTCTATTAGAGAAACAAGCACACCAAATGATACACCTTCAAAATCTTTGACCTATCAGAAACATGTGCGGTCTATTTCTCATGACTCATATTTTGAACGCAATGTAGAATTTGAAATTGATGCAGAGTCAGAAATAGAATGCAAAACGAATGACAGTCTTCAAATTGCATCATCTACTCAGAATTTCAATGGTGATCTTATGCCACAGGCTGCAATTCAGAAAGACGAATGTGATTCTTTGAGTTCCAATGACTCTCCTTCAAGGAGAAACAAAACTGCTCATAAACAAAAACTTATTAATTTTGACTCTGAAGCTTCCAGTCCCAAACTTCAAAAATTGAGCTTAAAACGTTTATATAATACTTTAAGTTCACCTCCAATAGAAAAGAGAGAGGACCAAACAAAGAGGGAAAAGAACACCAGTCTTGCACAGAAAGAGTTTCTTTCCCAAGATGATTCTAGTTTATCTCAAGACCAGAAACAAAATGGTGATTTCGTATCTTCCTTGGAAATGCAGACTGCATCTTTGGTGCAAGAAAGTACAACTTCAGTGCCTTTATCAGATAGCACAGCTCATTTGCCAAACACTTTTAAAGGTGATTTTCGTGAATTAGATACGGTTACTGTTGAAATCCATAAATGTTTACCAGATAATCAAGCAAATGACAATTCTGGGGAACCAGAAGCTGAAGTTAGTGATGACCCACTTACTACAAGTTTATTAGATGATTCGGATAATTTAATGGACTTTTCTGTGGAAGCAACATTATCTGAATCTGTTAACCTGTCTCAGTTGATGTCTTTTGATTCTCAGGAACAAGTTTTATCTGTCTGCAATACAGAAAACACAGAAAAGCAATCAGGCATTAGTTTGATTGCTTATGATGGTTCCTTAACTACACCTGAATCTCCTACAGGAGATAATGTCAGTGAAATTCCTAGCAGTGTTGATTCAGAGAATAATGATAGTAATGAGGATGTAAATAAACAAATAATGTTGAAAGAGTTTGAGCCTGAAATGCAAATGAATGATATACAATTCACTGAAACTGGGTTGAGTCTTATTGAATCTACACAAAATGACAATAAAGGTAATGAAAAACAAAAAGATGAACACTTAGTTAATCAAACGAAAGAGTTAATTATAAATAAGGAAGAAAATATCAGCAACAAATCTATGAATATGAATGGTGAAACGTCAAAACTTGCCAATGTAACTTCTTCTGTTCCTCAATCAATACAAAAAGATTTATCATTAGAAGGAGATTTTGTGAATGATATAATTTTATCACCTCCTGCAAGCTTTGTTGATAAGAAAGAAAAACCTAATGTATGTGATAAAAAAGATGACGATTTAGTCTCCGAGTTGGTGTCTAACATTAAATCTTCTGCTAAGCTTCCTTGTGTACGACCGATGGAAAGAAGTAAGACAGAAGTTCATGAAATATGTGCAAAATTTGTTTCCGGAATAGCTGTATCTGGAAGTTTCGGTCAAGAACTTTTTAAAGCTAACAACGATATTAGTGATTCTCATAAAAAAAGAAGTTGTAGTGATAAATTATCTCCGATATCACCAATCGAAGATTCTAAAAGAAAGTTCGAATCTGAGATAGGACGTCTTATTGTGCGGGACCGACAAATGAAACTTGAGATGGAACAAATAAAAGCTGAAAGGCAAAAGCATAAAGTCGAAACGGCAACAAACATTGATGTAAATAGAAATAAAAATAAAACAGAGAAGAAATTCGCTGATGCTATTGAGTTTCGGAAATCACCTGTTAAATCGTTTGATGGTGAAAGGAAGAAAATAGATCCAGATGAATTATTTAAAACTTTGAAAGGAAATATCGAAGTTAAAAAGACTCAAGAAACTTCTCCAGGATATTCTCGGTATTTAAAAATGGACAATAAACCATCTGTGAAAGAATTGTTGTCAAAATTCGAGGGAAACAAAAGATTTGATGACAATTCTCAAAGAATGAATTCGGATGGGATGAATTTTTCACCAAAACAATCATCTGGAGTTTTTTCCAATGTGCAAGTGATAAATCACAATTTTCCATTATCACCTTCTAAAAGTTTTGCTTCAGGTTTTGATGATGCACTTTTAAGTTCTAAAGACAATCAGCGTTCCCTTTCTAAAGAGCATATTTTTCAAACTGAATGTGTTATTAGATTTCCTCATCCCAAAAATGCTATTGTAAATCAGTCTTCAAATGAATCTCATAAAAATGGAGTGAGCCATCGTGAAATTCCATACGATTATGGGGAATGTAATAGTTGGACTAGTGGACAATGGGATCATCGTTCGAGAGTAAGTAATTCCAGAACTACATTTCTTTCTTCAGACAATCTATCTAATTCTGCACCTCCAAGCTTATCTACAAATAATCTACAAGACAATACTTCAGAGCAAACGGGGTTGTCTCAACCTTTTGAGTCCAACACATTATCCAATTCTTTATTGAATGGAAGAGACCATTCGGATAGAAATGTTCCTGTGAATGAGAAATTACTTCCTAAGGATTCTAATACTGTCTCAAATACCTTTTCAAGCTTTAAAGATACTTTTAATAGAGCTAAAATGATAACTCAGCAGATGAGAAATGAATTCCTGCAAAGAGGATTACCTCAAGACAATGGAAATGACACTTATCTCTTTGCTCAAGACAGTTGCTCTTCATTTAGTTCAAATCACTATTCACGTTCTCCTCCAGTCAATAGAAGGAGGCAAGCTCCAACAAGACAAAGACCAAAATCAGTTCCACCACCAATCTGCAGATTGTCATTTATTACAGCAAAACAATCATCACATGTGCAAGCAGATACAACTGGATCTCATTCAAAAATCATTCCTAACCAAACCGAGTATTCACAAAATGTGCCAAAGATGTCAAGTATGAACTTGAATAATGGTAAGGAGTCATCTGATTCTAGTCAAACCAATGGACCGCCTAAACGCGTGCGGGACAGAGCGGCCATTTTTGAAAGGTCCCTGAGCTTCAGTGGTCCCACGGACAAACAGACACTACCTTCATCCAAGCACTCACAAAACGCTCAACAAGATTCATCGGCAAGGTGACTGTTTCATCAATGCCAAAGTATTACTACTTAATATGTTTTCACTCAATTCATTACTGTTAAAATAGAAGGTCAGGGACAGCAGTTGCATGAAATGTTAAAAAAAATTTGTGATGGTGGACAGTTGTGGGACTATTTTTAGTACTAAAGTTTGTTATTTCAAAATATAAAATAATTTATTTGCTCATAGGTATATAAACATCTAGAAAATATTTGTCTAATGTAATGAAACTATTACATTAGTAATTATTGCTTTTTGTAAATAAGTAGTTATCATCAGTATAATCTAGCCCTTTTAGATATTATATGTAAATATTGGAAATCTAATAATTTGATATTCTTTTTGTAGTTTTATTATTGCTTAAATGTTTCCTACATGTACTTTCTTAACTAGAAATCGCTAGTTACATTTAAGCACCAGATCTAAAAAATTTTTGAACATTTGACTCAAATTTGTACTTTATTGTAGTTTTCACTAAGAATTGTTCCTTTGTAATATAATTTAGCACATCATGTATATATTTATTACAACAGAAGCTTATGCTTTAAATGTTAAATGTTAGGCTTGTTTTCAATAAGGAACAAAAATAAATTGTATTAATGCATTACAATTTTTTTTTTTAATTTTAAGAATTCTCTTTCATTAACTTTAATAAAATATTAATTAATAATTGGCAGATTAAAAATAATAAAATACTTACAAAAATTTCTTAAATAATTTTATTATCTCAAAATATTATGAATTTAAAAAAGCAAGTGTTACTAAATATTTTTAAGCAATTGTCACATTAACATCTACTTAAAACTAAAACAATAATTAATAATTTTAAGTTGTCAGATTAAAAATAATGAAATACTTACTAAAGTACAGTATCTAAAAATATTATGAATTTAAGAAGCAATTATTATTAATTAGTTTTTAACAGTTTCTTCATTAAAATCTACTTTTGATATCCTCACTTTAATTTAAAAATGGATTATCTTTAGAAAATTTAGATTATCAAAAATCATTAACATGCATTTTCATCGCAAATTCTATTGCCCTTTATCATACTATTTATATATTTAAGGGCTTCCATAGTGCCATAATGAATTAAAGTCTTCTGCTGATTGCAACATAATATACTTCTGATATTGGTGCACTGTAATATTTAATCAATGTTTTATTTTCTCATAAAAGTAATTATCATGTATAATTTATTTGCATTCAAATTAACTGAAATATTTTTAAATGCTCATAAATTGATTAATTCATTGAAGATTAATGAATATAGAACTGGAAATTTGGCCATTTCAGCTATGTGATAGTTAGAAAATAGTACATTTAAAAAGAGCTACTTGAATGACTATAAGCAAAACTGATTAACATGATATAATTGTTAAATGTTGCAAATGTAAGCTCAAAGCATCAGATTAAATAAGATAATTTTTGATATTTTTTATAAACAGCATTAAATATTTTATTTATTTAAAATTTCAAAATCATGAATATTTTCTGTATTAGCTGTATTGTAAAATTTTCAAGAAATAAAATGTTATACAGTATTCTACAGGAAAATGTGCAATTTATGCTTTTAAATAAACAAAAAATAATTTAAAAATTTATATTCATTATAAATGAACTTATTTTATAAAATTAATTTAAAAAGTAGAATTTTTAAGTTTTTTTCTGTAAGTTTAATGCATTGTTTCTTTAGAAAGAAATATATATATATATATATATTGCTCAGTTAAAACATAATACTTTTAATTTATATTTTAATATATTCAGTTATATGGAAGACAGTCACTTTTAAACGTTTTTTATGTATGTTATTCTTATCTACTTTTATAATTAAATTGTATAAGTATACAGTCATTAGAAGTTTTAATTTTATTATTGCAAACACTATGTTTTAATGGGTTTCTAAAAATTTCTTTTAAATTTTAGTAAAAATATTTAGAACAATATTTTTATTTGTATGATTTTATTTAAATAATAGCATTCATTTTTAATCGTATTTGAAAAGTAGTGAATATACTATTTGTCTAATATAATATACTATAATAAAAAAAAATTTTCTTTTATTGGTTGTATTATAAAAAATCAGATTTTTATATTTTATTAATATAATTATAGTATTGCTAAATGAGTAAGAATGTCTCTGAAATTCTTCTATATACCATTGTAAGATAAATTAGTAAAAATTTGACTGCTATCAAATAATATAGCATTTAAAAATTAAATAATTGTTATTTTTTAAATTTATTATTTATTGTTAAAAAATAAAAATGAAATTAGGTAAGTAAAATTTCCTACATTAGGAAACAAAAAAAATGATAGAATCAGTTAAAAAACTAATACTTAAGAATTGTTATTGTGTCTCAAAAAGATTTACAAATTCTCTCGATAGAGCAAGCACTTAGTGTAAAGGTTTCCTTGAAACTCTAAGAAGAGATCTTATAAAAACTAGATCTACAAGTTCATTCTGTGATATTGTTTGTAAATTAGAATGTTTGCATTGCATATGATTTCTAAAATATTGTGTCTTATAGAAATGTAGAATAAAAATGCTTGTATTTTCATGTTTTGAAACATTGTCTTATATTATCATTTCAATTTTTGTTTATATGATCATTCATTATTATTGACCAATAAATAAATATAATGAATTTAAAAACAACATGAATGCACAAATAAATTTTTAGAATTTAAAATAAATTATATGTTTCTTCTAAATCTTTTAATTAAATTATTGAAAAAAAATTCATATGACAAATAAAAAAAAAAAAAAAAATCTGAAGTTAAAGTTACATTTCTATAAATATATGTTTTTAAGAGAGTTATCATTGATTTTATAATGATTTTTTTTAATATTTGATAGTATTTATTTGCTTTTGAAAATACTATTATTGAAGATCACCATAAAAAGTATTATCAAGTTATGTATACAATGCTATTTGAACTTTTAAATACTTCTAATTATCAATTAGCAAAAAAAAAAAAGTTATCAAATATTTAGTTAAAGTTCAACATTTTAGACTTACATTAATTTTATTATCTATTGTTGCTTTTTTTTTTTTTTTAATATATATATATATATATATATTCAGATTCAACAATTTTTAAATAGAAATATTACAAAAAATCATCTTACATTGTTTTTTAAGACCATTATTTCATTCTTCTCTACAATTCTTCTTTCTTTTAAAGAAATCTAAATATAAAATTTCATAAATCATACAAAAAAATTAAATCACTCTATTAAAATAGTTTTTCTTTGAAAAATATTATGACTTAGAAATAATAAAAGGCCTAGATAGATGAATCTGTTTCCCCTTTTCTCTTGATATTATTAATTGTAATTATTTTCTGATGAAAGCCTTAAAGTGATTCTGCAGTTAAGATTAACAAACAACTAACTTTAAATCTATTTCTTAGAATCTGTATCTTAGAACTTTTGATATATTATTTATTTTCAAATCAGTTTTGTTTTAATGAATTCAAACAAAAAATATCGTTTATTTACATTTTAAATATTCTATTTAACTAAACTGAACTTTTAGCTGCATAAATGCATTGCAGTATGATTCACAGTTCTGGCAGAGGTTTGTAAATGACATCATTTTAAAATTATTTTTCTGTAACTGTTAAAAACAGTTGATAAGTGGCATACTAAATTTTGACTACAATTAAAGGCACATTTTATCTGAAAACTTTTAAGAATTAAATACACTAAAATAGTTAAGAAATCAAATGACGAAATATTGAACTCACCTTTTATACCAATTCAATATTGATAAAAATCTTTCTAGCGAATGTTATGATTTAAACTTTGATAATAGATGGCGCCACGATTCAATCAGATGTACCAATAGGATATAATTTGATACAACCCAAACATATTAGCGAACATAAACTTAAAGAGATAAAATCAGACACAAATGTGTTATTTGTTATTTTTTTTATTTTCTCTTTTATAAAAAAATAAAGCTTATGTATAATAAATATAAGAAAAAAAATAACGAGTAGAAGAATATGATATGAAAAAGCTTTATCGTATTTTTAAATGTTTTCTTTTAATTCCATATAATTTTATCACAATATGAGTTATGTAATTAACATTTAATTTGTTATTTTCAAATGATAAAATTGCAATTTCATATTTTTATAATGAAGAAGTTATACATTAATTTAGACTTTTAAAGAAAATTTTTAATGATGAGGTTTCTTCTGTAACATAATTTTAAAGAGGTAAATATTCATTTTGAAGTTCTGTATTTTCTTTTTTCTGGTAATATGTATCGCTATCCATTTCGAAAAAGTAATTTTGTCAGTTGTGATAACCAGAAGAAATAAAAGCAACTGTTCAATTTTAATCATCTAATTAGTTATTTCTAGTTTCCACGAACCAAACAAAATTTTTTGGTTCATGGATTTACTCCTTTTTAACATTTTATTTTTTGTCATTATTTTTTTTTTTATTCTACAGATCCTTTTCACAAAGTAATCTAAAAGCTATAGATCCTTTTTGTCAATAAAATAAAGACTGCAAACCGTTTTTTTGAGTATTTTTTCAATGAGTAAAATAAAATCTAAAAAATTCGATTATATCAAGCACAATTAACAAAAAAATAAATAAATTAATTAATAAAATAAACATAATACATGAACTTTTTGCTAAACATTAGATTACCCTAAAATAAGTTATAATTGAATTTTTTAATTAAAAATTTTACTTTCCGATCGTTGATATTATTTATAAATTATTATATATTAATTTCTTAAATGGGGCCTGATGGCCGAGTGAATAGTGCTCGGTGCCACATGTTTCAAGTTCGAGTCCTGGCGGCGCCATGGATGTTTGTATTGATTCGGAGTCCACTTGAAGCTGTAGGTCCCTGTATAATATGATTGTAGAGCTTTGGGCATAAGGCAGACAACCCCACCCTGTTAAAAAGAAAACATCTCTTGTTCTTCAGACAGCCTTGGGGCTGTTGGGCCAATGATGATGTTGCGTGTCTTGCGCCAATAATGATGATAATGCGTGTGTTGTGCCAATGATGATGATGATGAGGTGATGATTGTTATGTGATATGAAGTCATTTGTTATTTCTATTGGTATTTACAGATTCAATTAATATTATAATTTATTACGTGCATTTATATGAGAAATATTATATTTAATTATAGGTTCAAAAAAAAAAAAAAATAAATAAAGATAATTTATTGCATTTTTTTTTTCTCCGTTAAACAGAGTATTTCGAGATAGGAGATGTTTTCTTTTTACGGTGTAGGATTGTCGGCCCTACATCCTACAGTCACATTAGACCGGGAGATGTATAAGGTTTTAAATGGATTCGAACCACTATAAACATCTGTGGAACCGAGCACTAGTCACTTTGCCACCAGACCCTTATGTAAATTTTAATTAGCCTTTTTAGCCCCGGGGCCTGATGGCTGAGTGACTAGCGCTGTGGCCTGTGGTACCATAGATTTCGGGTTCGAGTCTCGGAGGTGCCATGAATGCTTGTAGTGGTTCGGAATACACTTTAAACCGTAGGTCCTGGTCTAATATGACTGCAGAGTGTTGGGCGTCGGGCTGACAACCCCCGTAAAAAGAAATCTTCTGTCTTGGAATCTGCCAATAGGCAGACGGCCTTGGCCCATCATGAGGTCTGTCGCGCCTCTGATGATGATGATGAAATATTAAACTCGCATCAGTGAATAAATAGGTGGATTCCTATTTCAATAAAACTTTTAAGAAACTAAAACTTTATAGTGACCACAGAATAATAATAAATATAGTAGAATAGTTTTATTATTAATCTAGAATACTGACTCTTTTTCAGAACGGTACATAATAAATATGTATCTTAGCTGTACGTTAGTTATTTAAAAAGATTTAAATTAACAGTATTTTTGATTTTTTTTTTTTATATGATTTGGATCTTGATTAGAATATTACAAAAATTTGGAAAGTCAAAATATAATAATGATGATGATTAATTCGCTACATAAATATTGACTTTAATTGACCTATACATATACACAATATTTAATCAAGATCGTTGGTAGACAATAATAAGACAATTAACATATAAATTGGTGATTTTCTTTATGAGTGACAATTTATGAAAATTAATTTTTAGAGACATATTAATTAAATGTAAAAAATTCCATAACATGTCTGTAATAGAAATCTTGAACATCGTATATTTTTCATTAACCTTTTTAACTGCCAGGTTTGGTTTTGTCGCTCTACGGTCATCTTGTAGAACATGAGGGTTAAACAATCCGGGACCTACATTGTAAAGTGGATTCTGAACCACTAACAAACATCCGTGCCACGTCAAGATTCGAACCTTAAACCTGGGGTACCAAAGCCCAGAGTGTTAGCCACCAGGACGCTTTTGCCAGGAAACATATATCATAAAAACATTAAAAAACATTTTTTTTTCCCTTACAATACAGAGGTATTACAGAATTTATATCTCTTTATGTTTATCCAATGAAAAGCTTGTTGAGCACTTTTAGAATATGCATGGTTAGTCAATCCTTTTCAGGTACAAGCACAGTTATAAACATACATCTTCAGTAGCATCAAAATTTCGTTTTAACTAATTTTGTTTCTGTCATTAAAATTGAGTAGGCTGGTTGGTTGTTTTGTCACTCCACGGTCATTTTTTGCAAATTTTAGGCTAATTAGACCGGCACGTACAGTTTAATGTGGATTTCGAACCACTAACAAACACCTCTACCAACGCAAGATTCGAACCTGAAGCCTATTGTATCAAAGGCC
Source organism: Caerostris extrusa (assembly GCA_021605095.1). Classification (NCBI taxonomy): domain Eukaryota; kingdom Metazoa; phylum Arthropoda; class Arachnida; order Araneae; family Araneidae; genus Caerostris; species Caerostris extrusa. The sequence goes on from BPLR01002326.1 coordinate 170,149, forward strand.
AGAAAGCTAAACAATCTGCCATTAGGCCGCCTGAATCGGCTCGTAGGCGAACTTTTGATGACTTGGGATTTATTAAATATTCTAAAACTTCATTACTGAAAATTATAATTATGTTTTATAAAATAATAATTATCTTTTCATCTGCTTTCTTTTATTAAAATCAACCTGTAGAAATTGAAATAGGGATTTTAGAATGGCTGTTAGGATTATCTTCTTCTGGCACTTACAATAGGTTCCTATACATAAGTTCCGAAATTCGTATAAATAAGTCCATAATCTTAACAATTAATATAAAAGATTGATTTGATTAAAAGTGAGTTACAATATAAGTTAAATACACAATTAATTAGTACAGGTGGATTTACATTAAAATTGAAAGGAATTGAAATTTTTTTTTTTTTTTTTGTTCTAATGTATCTGGCAAACACATAGACAGCTTGGTCTTGGATGCCTTAAGGCAAGCGCTGCACAGACGTTACTCACTTTGCATTACCCAGAGGATGCGTGTAACATGAAGATAGGCCATGGAGTAAGAATGCCCCCGCAACGCTCTACGATCCTTTTAGGACTGGGACCTAAGGCTTAAAGTGATTCCTAACCACTACAAACATCTATGGCACCACGGGACTCGAACCCGAAACCTGTGGTACCGAGAGGCAGAGAGCTAGCCACTCGGCCATTCAGGCCCATAATTTAAAATATACCAGTCTCTATAACATTGATTTCGATTTTTGTTGTTTACTATATGATGGGTGTCCTGATGGTCGAGTGATTACCGCTTTCGGGTTCGAGTCGCGGCTGTATCATGGATGTTTGTAGTGGTTCGAATCCACTTTAAACCATAGGTCTCGGTCTAATATGTATGTAGATTATTAGGTGTAGGGTTGACAATCTTACCCCCGTAAAAACATGTCTTGTCTCGAAATCTGCCAGTAGGTAGACTGGCTTGGCCAGCTATGGGGGCTATAACGTCATTGAAGAAGAAGTCTATATGATTGAATTTATCAATAACAAAATAAAAAATTTTGAAAATTAAACCATCAGATAAAATTTGACTATAAAAGAATTTATACAATTTGCTAAATAGCGTCTGATAAGATGAAAAAAAAAAATACTTTCACATCCTGAATTAAATAAATTAAATTTTAAATGACGCATCTTAATATTTATACACTTTTTTAAATTCTTATAATTGTTTATAATATTCTTAATCAATTTAATTAGTTTAATTTAATTTTACATTTCAAGTTTAGAAATATAATTGCATCGAATACTACGAATAGTTGTACAGATTGTTCTATAATTATTTTTTAAATTACTTACAAGCCTCTTTACCACTTGTGAAAATTCTGAAATAAAGATATTTGCATTTCGATTACACACAGGATTAATAAAGAATTTAATTGTAATCTTTTCTAAAATAATGGGGGGGGAGAAATGGTTTTACAAAATATATAAATTGCTACCTTATGCATGTAACTTTACTGTGGTCTTTTCGTTTTCTACTGTTTTCATCTTTTGTCAATATGGATGCTTTTAAGAGATTCGTCTTTAGATCCGTTTTATTTCTATGCCGATCTCCAATGAAGGAAGCATGTGCGGAATTTTTGGCTACTTTCTTTTTAGTGGTAAGTATAGGATTTTTAAGTATCCGCTAATATTGATTTTTTTCCCGACAATTTTTTTCTGTTTAATTAAAATTCAATGGCAAATAAATGTACTCCATAAACATTAACTAATGCTTAATATTTTCCTTAATTATAAGAATTAAACAAAATTCCCAATTAAACCGAAAAGAATTTTCTATTAACCAAATTAATAGAAGTCGTCTTAAATTGGAAGTAATATAATACGTTGCTGAGACTTGTAATATCTTCCATGAGCTTGAAAATGAAGTGATAATAACTTGTTCGCTTTTAGTTTAATAATTTTAAGAAATTTTATTTTGATATTCTATATACATGTAAGAATTCCATCTTGTAACAAAATTTTAAAATCCTAACCGAAGCAAGACCCTGGCTCAAACACTTAATCTGGAACTATCGAATGATTATCGGTGGGAAAAATCTCCAATTCTTTTACGGGCAAGAGTAATTTTGTACTACGATCTTTATAAACGGATTCGGAAGAAATTGTAGAATTAAACGACTTTTATTTACCTTGTATCTCTATGTAGTTTCCATAATGCTTTGCTATCTTTAAAAGTATAGCATTTTCAAGAACTATAGACATTCGCTTATATATGCAGCATACTGTTGGGGAAAAAACGATAACTGAATTAAAGTACTGTTAACTGCATTGCTTGAAAATAACGGCAGTTTTCCTTTCCAAATGTATCTTATTCTGATTTGTAATACTCTGTATTCATGTAGCTGGGAATTCTTATTTATAAAAACGAGGATGTTATTTGAAGAATAACTCGCTATAGTGTTAAGCCTAGATTGACTAGTATTTATTGGGAGTATTGCGTATTCTAATCGTCCTTAATTTTAATGTTTATGTAAGCAAACTTGAATGAATCTTATTCAATTCCTTCTATTGGCTCGCTCTCCTATTTATATCTTGTACAAATTTTCAATCCTTCACAAAATACTTTATATTCATCCACTCATGTTCAAATACATTTTTTTAACTTGTAGTGGATGACACTGGATGTTAATACAATTTTTTTCAAATATTAATTCAGTAATTAAATTTAATGAACTTTAGATTTTTTTTTTTTTAGATTTAAGTTGCATATAGGACCGGGTAGATTGCGCCAGATAACTTAAAAATGAATGAAAACTATTTATAAAGGACTTTCTGCAATATAGTGAATTGACTTTAAATTTTTTTTTTTATATTACTTGTTTCTATTTAGCTTTGATTTTAAAGATTCAATCTAAATCAACCATTTCTCGAAATTTTCGTATTGGAACCAAGAAAGACTATAGTTTTTGGGTTATCTTTAGTTATTCATTTTGTCTTGACATGCTGGGCAATAGTCGATGTATTCCGATATCCTGTAAAAAGTTGTATATATAGGCTCGTATCTTGACGTAAACACAACCTTTGTGACAAACGTCCATTTGCTGGTTTAATACCTCGGGATTTTAAGTGTACGGCTTCGTTACCTTCGGTGGCTAACTTGTTGGCCTTGGTGGAGAACTTCCAACATTTCTTGGTACAGATACACTCATTTTCTTTCCTAACTTGGGTGAGTTATTTTCCATAGCCAGTACTAGCATAGGCTATAATCCGACCTACGGAGTCGGCTTGTACTATATAACGAGGATTGCTATATTGCATCTAAATTTAGTCTTGTAGTTGTATTTTCTATAGAACTTTGTAAAATAGACTTTTCTGAAACCTCGGTGCAAAGCGCTTCCTTGCCAAGTTGCTGGAGTATCGAAATTGGCATTTTGTCAGTTTCTGTAAATAGAAATTTCTATTCTTGAAGATTTCCCACTTCCCTGCTAACGCACTTTAACCCGGATTTTTAATAGTTTAAAAAGGCTAAGGCTACTAAATGCAAGTAATTAAATGTATCTTGAGTCGTATTCTTGTTAAGGACTGTGGTTATTGATAAATACTTTATGATGGACATCTAAAATTTTCTTTCAGCTTTGTGGAGATGGTGTTATGGCTACTATTACACTTGGTCGACTTGATCATAATGCAACTATAATCTCTGCATTTGGATGGGGTTTGGCACTCACAATAGCAATTACCATTTCTGGAGGAATATCTGGTAATTTTTATTTTATTGGAAATATAACGCTATGAATAAATGTAGAGCTGACTCGTATATTAAATTCTTACGATGTCTCTGTATATAGAATATCGTAAATGTATTCTGTAGGTGATCCCAATATTCTATTTTTAAATGCTTTCTAAACTCTAAACCATCTTTATTAATTGACTGTAATATGATGGGATCTTTTAAATTGACTATACTATATATGATCGTAAACTTCAAAATATTATTGTTTAATAATATATTAATAATATATTTAATAATTATATATGCAAATATTGTTTAGATTATATCTTGTGCATGTACTATCGAGTGACTATAATAAAAGGAAAATGTAAATTAATACACGTCAAAAGTATACAATTTACGACAGTTTAGTCATAAATTCACTATCGACAAATCTAAATTTTCTTGCATAACTTGTCTATTTGACTCCGGGGAAAAATAGACTTTCTAAATTTTCCAAATTCTAAACATGTAACTAAACTTAAAGGCTATCTTGTTTAAAAAAAAGATGCCTTCGATATGACTCGAATTTATATTCAACTTTACTTATAGGTGGCCATGTGAATCCCGCTGTCACCATGGCTATGGCTACAGTGAAAAAATGTCCCTGGGATCATACACTTCCTTACATAGCGTCTCAACATATTGGAGGCTTCTTGGCAGCTGCTGTAGTTCATGGAGTCTATTACGGTAAATATAATTTGAGAAATATATTTAAGCACTTAATCGGTATATTTACAGGAGTTTAGCTTTCAAGAAAATTCTTCCTCTCGATTGTAACTACTGATTATATCTCGGCTCTATTCCCGTCCTTTTAAAAATAGTCGCCTGAAGATATTACAAGCTGTAAAGGTATTTTTTCCCCTAGAAATACAATGGAATTGTGTGTTTCTTGATGAATATAGACTACTCAGTTTATTATAGTGCTAAAAACAATTAAATTTTGCTTCGAAGTGATTTAAATTTATTTCGGAAAATGTGGGAATCCTAGTATATTCCAAAGGCGACATAATCTTTTCATACAGATTCGAGGATTAAAAATGTATACGTATCTAAAGATCACAATAGTTTAACGTCAAGTTAGTGCTAAAGTTGCACAATTAAAACTCGATGCTAGTTTTGATGGGGATATCGAAGCTAGCTAATGTATGGATACTTAATGTCTAAAGCCTACCGGAATGGCGTGTGGCAAATGTTCTCCTTGAATTGATTTGGTTTTAAATCTAGAAATGAAACGTTAGACACAATTCAAATTTTTAAAAGCTACTGTAACACGGTTATCAAATCCAAAAACCTCCGTTTCTATCAATGACATTTAAATGAATTGGAACACGAAGCAAGAATTAGAATACAAAATTTAGTTTTAGCAAGTACTCGTTTCTAATGCATTGATTGACATGTTTGCACGTATGAATTTCAGATGCTATAAACGAATTTGACCAGGGTGTACGACAGTTGCCTCCACATGTAAATTCGACTGCCCAGATATTTTCTACTTATCCTCAAGATTATGTTTCCATCGGTTCTTGTTTCGTTGATCAGGTATGCTTTCACTTTCGCACTAACATTCGCCTTTATTTTTGCAGAAAGAACTAAAGTGTTATTTTTATCTAGGTTGTTGGAACTGCTTTACTTCTAATCGTTATATCTGCGGTAACGGATCAAAAGAATACGGAGTTTCCAGCTCATTTTCAATCTCCTATCATCGGTCTCGGTCTGACGACTATCATCCTAGCTTTCGGACAAAATTGTGGAGCTCCTTTGAATCCCGCTCGAGATCTAAGCCCGAGAATCTTCACCGCAATTGCTGGATGGGGAGTAAAGGCTTTTAGGTAAAACTTTAAACTAAAATTTCCACATTTCCATTTCGGTCATCAATGCCTATTATAGGAAGTCTTCAAATAAAAGCAAGAATTTATTTTGCACATGCTTACGGAATAAATATCAAATGCAGAGTAGCACGAATCCATTCTTGGATTCAAGAATTCCATTTCATACAGTTGTAGCCTTTAAGAAAATTGTATTGAAGTTATTGGGTTGGCTATTTAATACTAGCTTCGATTTGAAGTGCTCTTATTGCAGCATCTTCTATGGCTTTTAGAATTGGAATCTGAAGTTGCTAAGTTATTTCTTGATAGAAAATTTTCAAATGCAATCGGAATCTTGATTGCAAGTAACTAATTGTAATTCAGATTCTCGGTTAATGAGAATAAACTTTTAGTAATTAATAATTGTCATTTGTTTCTAGTGTACGCGACTACATGTGGTTCTGGATTCCTATCCTTGGTCCTTATGTCGGAGGAATTTTGGGTGTCTGGATATACAGAATCTTTATAGACATGCCTTTCGGAAGTTATGAACTCTTCTGTGAACCAGGTAATTTGATTAAATTTTCATTTTCGTGTCATTATGGTCTTTCTAGGCCATAATGACACGAAAACTTTAATGTATCCTCTTTATACTAAATCGCGATTAACATTAGTGAAATAACTTCAATGCCAAAAATATAAAGAACGTTAAACTTTTCTTCCATTGAAATGTAACTTAATATCTTCAGCTGTTGTGATTAGTTTCAAAGAACATCAGATTTTTAATTTTAAACTGCAATTATGCTAATTTACCATAGTTTTAAAATGATTCAACATATTTAGTTATCAAATGTATTAATTATCGCCCATTTTCGTTTTTTAAAATCTATTTAGAATGACGGATAAGTTTGATCTGAAGTACTCGAGGAGCAAAAAAGCCTTCTTAGCTTATTAAAATTTCAAATATTTAACCTTTCTTTACGTTAGGGGATTAGACCAAGAAGTGTCCCGTAGACATCTTGCATATTTACAGCATTACGAAAATTGACGTGTTTAAAACGGATGTAAATGCTTTACTTCCCTTGATAGTCATGCTAAAAAGAACACAACGCAATTTAGGCTTTAGATACTAGGCAGTATTAATAATAGCTATTTAGGTTAGATGCACATTTCAAGTTGCTGTAAATGTCAAGTTGCTGTAGTTGAACTGAATAGTTATTTAATTTGCTGCAAACGGTACGTGTACTTCAATATGAATTTTTCTCAAGTATTTCCCATTTTTACAATTTCTTTCAGAGAGCGTTGAAGCGCTTCTTTCAGAGGTTGAACAAGAAAATAGAGATGCAGAGAAAGAACCCTCCCAACCATCACTGGGTAAGTTTTTTAATTCTAGAACGATTCTTGCATTTAAAAATCTTATCTATTTTAAACTTGGTCAATTCTTTGTTAAAACTGCAAATTTTAAATCCAATTTCACATTTAAGTGGGTTGGTGCACTAGCAAAGTGCACCAACCCATGCTACCACACTAAAATCCACTGGAATATTACTATTTAGCAATTCCATTGGTCTTGACTTTGTCCTTTTAAGTTTTGATATTTATTAATAAACAAGTTTCGACGTTTTAGAGCTGCCTACCAGCCAATAGAATAGCGGATCCTGTTCAGTCTCGGAAACCAATTTTTGCATATTTGCAAGAAACCATTAATCCCTCCTTGTAGCATTAATATCGATGGTTTAATTTATAACTATTTAATAAGTCTATTGGTTATAATTATATTGGAGTATCACTTCCAGCTGAATTAAATTATCGTATATCATGACTTGATTTACTCTATTCGTACAAATGGTGATCATATTGTTTTTTACAGAAATTGCTATTACAGCTGAATAAATCGAAGCAAGATCTCGGCTTGTTAAATCTGCCTTCAAGATTTTTATGTTGCTAGTGTTGTGGAACATAAACTAATGAAACCGTTTCCACTTGTTTAAATTATTGATTTAAAAAAAAATCGTCTGATGAATAAATCTATTTCTGTCAATACCAATTTAAATCCTGTTTGTAGTATTTTGTGCCAGCAGAAGGAAATCTTTAACTTTTACTATTATCTCAATAGCAAAATAACTGGTAAATGCAAGTTTGCGCACAATGAATCGAAGACGGAAAGACCAGAGATGTGCTAGACGTTTCGTCTGGTTATTCGGTGTTTTTAAATTTTCTATGGCAGTATTTTTGTAAAACTAACATTGTTTTGTATGGAGAGTTGTTACTGTATTAGTTTTTAAGCTTTTAAAGTTTCATTAAAAATATTTTCCTTGTAGGTTTCTGTTTTTCATTCGTAGAATTGTCATGCAAACACGAGTTTTTGAATAGTTCCTGCTATTTAAGATTTTAGTTGACGCTTACATTTCACAATGAACATTAACTTGGTGATATATTTGTTAATTCATTACCATTCCCGAGTTTCCAGGAAATATCCTGGCTCAATTAAACGAATTGCATTTCAATTTTATAATTTCTAATTTCATTGTTAAATAGCAATCCTTTTACGATTATATCAACTGAAACCGTAGTTTTATACCAATAACTTTAATTTTGAATGCTGATTTAATGGATTCAAGTAGTCTGTACACGGTACATTACCACAGTGTGGAAATGCAACGTCAATCGCACAAACATGTAATTCTTAAGTTCTTACTACATGCCATTATGCGTTTTGAGGTGCACTTGGCTTTATTATGATCGTGTTTTCAATGTCCTCTGTTTCTTCTGAGAATCTGTTTCAGTTGTCGGAAAATAACCGCATTTTAATTCAATATACCTATCAATTTTTAATTAAATGAAGTAGCTGCCCTTTCATACTTCGCATTATAGGGATGTGATTTCCCCCTTGTTGGAATAAGAGCAATACGGCTCTAGCAAAATCTAATTTTATTTTATTGCCGAAGGTATGAACATGCATTTTATTTATAAGGGCAGTATTCTTCTCAATGGGAAATTTTACCTTTTCTATTTTTGAATTGCATTTCAAGGATCTCGAATAACTTGCAATTATGAGCATTAACTTAGGTATTCAATACAATTTCTGGCAATTATTGAAACTAGTTATTGAGGAATAGTTCCTTTTTCAAATGAGTATATTTAATGTAACTTGCATATTAGTGAGCACACTAAAATTAATCAAAGGCCTTCTGATGGATAAACAGATTTAAAATTTTAAAAAAGTACTTCCTCTTCTCTAGTGATTGCAAAAGAAACTACCTGGGGGAAAATCTTAAAGATGTTTACAATCTTTTCCTCTTTTGATTTTTCAGGCTTGAGTTTCAAAGTCGGTACTTTTTCACATTGCTAGTATGTGCTTGTAAAATTTTGTAGGTAACGTTGGAACGCTTAATTTATCATTGCTTATTTAAACGGAAGTTCTTTACACTTAAAATGACCATAAGAATCCAAGTGAAATTATTTACTGCATTGTTAAATACTTTTACACTTAAAATATTTTTAAATTCTACCTTCATTACAAATGGATTATTTATCGTATCTGCAAATGTAAAATTTGACTCGTGTTTATTAGTTAACTATAATGAATGTATCGAATAAGGCTTTTTGACCCCGGAAAAATTATTTTAATGTCTGCTGCTATGCGCGCTAATAATTAAAATTAATTCAAGATTTTCCAAGGTAACTTCACGTATGTACTCTACATCAATTGCGAAAATAATAAGGAAGAGTTAAAATGGGTTTAATTCCAACTTTTAAACACCTGAGAAATTTTCTTTCCTCAGTCGCTGTTTTAAACAATTTTGGTTTGAAAGAAATACTTGACCTGTAAATTGTCAAATTCGGAGTGTAAATTAAACTTTCACTGTATTGAATTAAATTCTGCAAAATTTTTTTATTAAAATATAAATGCTGAAATCTACTCGGAAAATTTCAACTTTTTAAACATTCGAGAACGGAGGAATAAACTCGGGAATATGCCGATGTTTAATAATTATGCACGAGATATGTGAAGCAATTGATTGAAATACAAGAATGGCCACATGAATATAACAATGTTGAAAGCTTCATGAATGAATTGTTTAAGAATCTCAAAGAACATTCAAGATTAATTTATGTAATTTTTAATGAAGTATTCCTATTCTCCAAGAAACGTTATTGCATACAATACCCAAAAGAATATATCAAAGTTTGAAAATTCTAGACATAAATGAAGAATAAAGTAATCCAAATACAATAAGAAGTCCTATACAGCTCAATACCGGAAGATGCCAAAAGTGATAAATATGAAATTTCAAGAAGGAATTGATCAACGCACTACGAGTACTTAAATCTATTGGATATACAAATGTTTAAAATCCCAACTCAAAACATTCAAGTCATTCAAAACCATACTACAAAACTCTTCAATCAAAAGCCAAATCTCTAGAAAATTCCTTAAGATTAACATTATTCATGAATGATTTCAAGTGTTAAGGGGCCCAAAGTACCATTTTCTTCCAAAATTTGGAGTTTCATTTGCTTGGCCCTCATTTTCAGATAACATCACGGACCCCTAACCAGGACATTATGTTTACACATGATAAAAATCGTATGTCTTAATTTATGTAAGAACCAGTCATGAATTTGAAGATTCAAACTTGTCGACTTCAAATTAGGAAAATCGTAATCAAGTTTAAAAATAGCTAATTTAATTTTAAGTTAAATGAATATAATAAAGGGAGAAATCTTTACATTAATTTCCTGTCTACGTTTGTCTGTAGACTGCATTCGAGTTATTGTCTTGGGGATGAATATCTCCTGCCCTGCCATGTAAATGAAGGTCTCGCATGTCGGAAGTACATTTGCAGAAAGATGCCCATTAAAATGTAAAGATCCGAGAGGTTTGCGTGACGCAATGTTTACTGAAATATCTTCTCTGGTGATTCATTTGATATTGATTTTCTTCGGCTTTTAGTTTTACTTTTTTTAAAATCCTTTCATCATTTTAAGACTCAATATTTGTAATCTTCTCGTTCTTCTATGCCATCTGATTAAAGGAGCATGAATTTGCTTCAATTTTATTTAATTTTAAATAAGTACGTTAATAAATATAGGATTTGTTGGTGTCGTAATCACCAGATAGCGACACTTGCTTGTCTTTGACAGAGCGTGTTTACAACGTGGGGGTGTATTGAACTTTGAACTCTGACCCCACGAGAAGGGAGAGGGCCCCGTAGATGAAGAAAGGAGAGAACGCTAGCAGACGGCGAAACTGCAACGGGCTGCGTCAAGCAGCGTGAGAAAATGGCTGTTATGTAATAATTATTAATGTAAATATTGATGTATATATATAACCGTGCTTCATTAAATATTTGTTGTTGAGAGAAAACCAACGCTTCGTTGATGTGTTTGGAAATGCATCCCTAGACACCCACTGCAAAAGTTCAGCTTTGGTTAGACTGGTAGAGAAGTCTAACAAAACTGTATGTTCGGCCGGGACGCATCTTTTGAAACCGGTGTAACCCTACAGAAATTGGGGTTTCGGCCGGGATGCATCTTTTTGCAAGCGGCTAAATCTATATAAATGTGATGTTTTTATATAATTTATTCTGATATTGCAAAGTATTCAAGCTCGCTTTAAAAGAAAACTATATATATTCTGCAAGAATATTGTAAACTTTTTTTTTGCATTAAATATCTAGCTTAAATTTGTGTCGGATTTAATATTGAATTTAGGGTCATGTCAAAAATTATGATTTGTGTAGTACCTGTTGTGCAATTTATAAATAGTGAAGGTATCAATCGTAAAGATGTTTGGGAGATCATAATTTGAATATTGTTTATAAATAGAAGTGAATGGTAAATATATATAGTAAAGTCGTTAGCAAAATAATTCTATCTAAATTTGGATAAATGTCAGTGAAAATAGATTTAAATAACCCTTGAAACTTAAAATTAAGTTTTTAGAATTAGTATTCATTTTTGATGCTATTCGATATCATAGACTATGTATTTAAAATATAAATATACATATAATACTAATCAATGTAAATGTAAAAATGATCCTAATCATTTGCAAAAAAATGTATATAATCCTAATAAAACTTTCTTTGGATCAATTTTATAAGATTTAGAATGAAGATACGGTATATTAAAATTAAAAATTTAAAAGTAAATTTTTCTGTAATATGTCACAAAGCAAATATATTTTTAGTTTCTCCAAGCAATATGCACATGTTCTAAGCTTATAGGGAAAATTTTACTTAGTGTAAAATATTAAATGTCAGTGATAGAAAAAAAAAAAAAAATACTATTTCAATTTATGTTGTACATTTTTAAAATTTTTGATATGACGCCGTTTTTGCTTCGTTCTGCCGAAGTTCTTGTGTTTTAAATAATTTTGAAAAGTTGGTTTAGTTTGAAAAAATGATTTACTATGTTATACCATTTTTATAACACGAGAAGCACTACTGCTTAATTCGTTGAGTATATGGTTTGGTTTTGTCGTTCTACGGTCATTTTGTGCACACTTTGGGCTAATTATACCGGCACCTACTGTTTAGCCAATTGGTTGGCGCTGGTATTAGCGCTAGCCAATTGGCCATCAGGCCGCTTGTTGAGTATATGATGGGGAATGGGACATTAATTGGGTAATTTGGAAGGATTATATTAAAACCCCTGTTTGTAATCGTCAACTAAAGATTTATTGTTTACAATTTAGTGAATTCTCAAGAGCTTGTATAAGAATGACTCCTGGCCCGGTAGCAACTAGCCAGAAGGAGGTCCCGGGAAGAAGGTTCGTATACGCTGGTGGCATTTGTATAGTTATGCTTTTAGAAATGAGAAAAGGTTTTGGTGATTGTGGCAGTGTATGTAAATCATCGATAGTAGGGCTGCCTGTAGGGAGTTTTCCGGATTTTTACTCATACGACGCGCAAATTCACTCATCTGTAAATTTTCTCCCAGAGGACACTGTTCTCTATCATAATCTGTCGGTGTGCTGTTCGTGACATACACGTGACCTTACCTTTCTAACTTAAAAAGACGGGGATTGCAAAGCTTTATTTAAGAGGTGAGGTGAAGTGAGGAAGAAAGAAAAGTATGAGAATATAGGCAAATGGTTCAATTTGTTTAAATATGTTATAGTATATCAACAAAACAAATCACAAATTTTCCTACATATACCAGGAATGGGAACTATCAGTTTGTATGAGATAAAGTCTCTTCATTGGGTTGAAAAGGAGACAAGTACGATGAAGTATAATATAAATGGGTACCAACTGCCCTTTAGGTGGCTAATTCAAATTAGGTAGTCTAAAAAGGAGAGGTCGTGAGTTGTTAGTATTCGAGTTGAATGAAATTTTTGCCGCATATAAGTTATGATTAACTTGATCAAACATGATCCACCTCCTAATAACTGTCGTTAAAATCGAGTTTGAAATGGTGTATTGAATATAACGTGCATTTTTTCCAATTCCTTCTATTAGCTCACTCTCTCCCTATATATATCTTGATCAAATTTTCAATTGTTCATAAAATGCTTTTATTCATCCACTCAAGTGCAAATACATTTTTTTTTTTTGAACTTGTAGAGGATGACACTTAATGTTAATAGTTTTTCTAAGTATTAATTCAGCAAATAAATTTAATTAATTAATTTTTTAATTTTTCTTAGTTTTAAGTTGCATATATCTACCAATAGATGGCGCCAGATAATTTAAAAAAAAAATGAATGAAAATTATTTATAAAGGACTTTTTTTGCAATATAGTGGAAAAAAAGTAGGAATTGACTTAAAAAAAAAAAAAAAGTTTTTTTTTTATATCACCTGTTTCATTCAATCTAAATAAATTAAATATTGCTTGTATTCAATTTTTAACACTAAACGTATAGTTTTTAAAAAAAACTCGTGTATGAATATATATATACATATTAATCATTGTTATAGATATATATCTTTTTTGATCGTTCGATCCTATTTTTATATATTTTGATAAAGATGTTTCCTTTTTGATCTGCTGATGCTATTCTACAATTTCCCTTTTTGATAATTGCCTAATGATTTTGTTTCAACGCTGTGGCTTAAGCGCATTTTGATCTTGAAAGATTTCTTTATTTTGAGGGGATTAAATGTGAATTTTTGTTTTTCAAAGCGAATGTTATGGCTTTGTTACACATTTTTAATGTGTTTCTATGAAGCATAGGAAAATTGACGAGTAGGGCATATTGTTGCGGCTTTTTGCTATGTAAATACGAAAATCGATAGTGTTTCCAATTAATTCTTTGTCGTGATCTTATGTTGTGTTATAAAGGCAATACTTTTATGTCCTACTAAATAATAAGGGTGATAAAAATTTATTTAATTACGGAACACACATACAAAACAAGCAAATCAAATAAAACTTAACAATAGGACCGCGGACAATTCGCTTGCCGCCTCATCGTTGAACGGTGTTTCCTTTTTCCTTTCTCTCTTTTGCAATCATTTAAAAATCCAATATCCCTTTAGTTGATGCTGCTGCTATTAGGAAAGAAGTTGTCGAATAAATGGCATCTTGCACCACAGCCTACTCACGTGCACACACACAAACATATATACTAATTACTACTGTGCCAGTAGAAGTAAGACCAATTTTTATTTTTTTCAAATACTCTTTATTCTTCCAAATTTATTTCATCGCCTTCAAAGAAATCCCCTCCGGACCCAATGGACTTAGCCAATGTTTTTTCAATCCTCAATGCAGGCTAAAAAGTCATCGGCCGGGATGGCCTTCAAAGCACGCGCCTATTCACGTTGAATCTCTTCAATGGACTCAAAACGGTGTCTTCGGATTGGTCTTTAGTGGAAGTTTAAGGAAAAGCCAGAAGTCGCACAGTGCAAAAATCAGGTGAATGCGGTGGTTGTGTAACGATATGCGTTTCATTTTCGGCGAAAAAGTCACGAAGAATGAATGTAGTGTGAGCTAATTGTCTTTCCAAAGCCAAGAGCCAAAAAGGCCAAGAGTTATCTTTCCATAAATGTAGCCTCTTTTTGCGAATAGCTTCACGCAAGCGATGCATAACATTCAAATAATATTCTTTGTTGATAGTTTAGCTCGGCGGAAGGAATACATAATGCACCACACAACAGTAATCGAAGAAAACAGTCAACGTGATCCTGATTTTTGAGCTACTTTTTGCTCTTTACGGTCTTGCTTCACCTTTGTCACGATATTCGTTCGATTGATCGGTTGTTTCAGGTCGTAAGCATAAATCCATGTCTCATCTCCAGTTATGATGTATTTCAACTTGTCCTGATAGTCAGAAAGCATTGTTTCACACACTTTAACGCAACGATGTTTTTCCAAAAATTCAGTGTTTTCGGTACCAATCGAGATTTGAAGCGTTTGAGGCTCAAAATGGAATTGACCGATCCTTTTGAAATTCGAACATCATCAGCAAGGTCTCTAATTGTAAATCGACGGTTTGCAAGCATCAAATCTTTAATTTTTTATCTGTGAGCTTCGTCGGTTGAGGTTGATGTTCGAGCAGAGCGCTCTTCTTCTTCAACGAATTATCTGCCTTCCTTTGAAATGTTTATGCCACTTCTAAACATTTATTTCCGATATAGTTTGCTCACTGAATGCCTTCTGCAACATTCTATAAGTTTCCCCACACGAATGTTCATCCGCAAACAAAATTTATGTGCAAGATCTTTTCTCAATTAAGTCAGACATTTCAAAAATCGCCGAAATCCCTTTTACACATCTCATAAAACCAAGCGCAACTCAAACACTAACGAATATTTTAACGTTAAATTTCACACAGATGTCAAGGATAACGCCAACAACCTAAAAATATAATAAATTAAAAAATTCCATATGCGCTGGAAATTTAAATTGAAATTGGTCTTACCTTTTTTGGTCACAATAGTATACATATAATATTTATCCCTATGCCATGAAATCGGATACCATCGAAGCGCTTGAATTGCATAAAAGCTTTTAAATTTTTCAAGTTCAACTTTCTAGAAAATTATTGAGAGGTGAATCTTATTACTTTGTCATGTTAACGTCTTAAATAACGGTCCTGTTAACGTCTTGAATTTTTATTATTTTGTCAGATAACAACTTAGTTAAGAATCTTTGTCCTGCTGACGGACAAAGATTGTCCGTATGGTATTGTCCGCTTTGGCCGCATGGTATAAATTTCAGTCAAATGGATAAATTTCCCGGGGTATAGTATAAATTTAATTAATTTAATTTTATGGCATAGTATAAATTTCCCGGCATATGGAATTTCAAATGGGGATGGATAATTCGTGACCTCTCTTTGTAAATATGTGGGATGTTAAGATTTTCCCCATGACAAATTGAGAATTATAAAACTAAATATGCTACGTATCGGCAGTTGCAGATTCGTATGATCTCAGGTCATGTAATCATCGTAAAAAAATTTTTTTTTTTTTTTTTTTGTCAGACCTCTTATTTTAACGTTACTAATCTAATGTAAATTCCCCAATTAAGATTGGAAGAAACGAAATAATAGAAATTAAAATAATGACACGACTCATTTTTTATGAGCAATGCTTGCCTTGAAGCAAAACAATAAAGGGAAAAAAACATAGGTCGCATTTGTTTTTCTAACGCAAGTGCAACCTTGAAATGAAATAGTTTTTTTTAATTGTTAGATTAAGAAAGCAAAAAAAGGGCACTGATTTTTATCAGAACTAGATTTACACTAATTGGTTTCTAATTATAGAAAACATTTTTCTTCTGCTCATTGCTATTATCAAAATATAAAAAACTGTATTTAAATGTAAAATACAATGTGTCCCTTCTAAGTGTTTCTTTTTATTTTTTAAGCACAATGCTTCCAGATTGACAATCGGAACGTTTTTGCTCTAATTAGCGAAAAAAGGGAGTGAAATTAATTGGAGATTCAACATTGTTCGTGAAGTTTCTTGTTTGAATCAAAGAGGCAATTAAAATTATTAGCGTTGCGCACGTGTTTTCAACTAAATATTTTTTTTATGTTTCAATACAAGTATTTGAAAAGTACATGACTAATTACAATTAAAAATGATGAAAAGCAAACACATTGTGATAAATAATCTCCGAAATATAAATTTCTCTCTTTTTAAGCATTCATTAAAAGTAAATTAAATGCAATCATATTTTTTTAATAATATTTTCATAATGTTGTAAGATTTAAAAAATAAAAGAAATATTAATATCTATTAGAGATTAAAAATGCCTAAACTTGCATAATTCTACTTCATTTTAAGCAGATATACTACTGTGTCCAAAAGTAAGACCAATTTTCAATTTAAAATTCCCGGGGCTTATGGAATTTCAATTTTTCTTCTTTTTTAGGTAGCTGGCACTGTCCTTGACATCTGTGGGAAATTTGACGACAAAATATTCATTAGTGTTTGAGTTACGCTTTGCCTTGCGAGACGCTAAAACTGATTCCGGCGATTTTTGAAATGTCTGGATTAATTGAACAAAGAACTTGTATTACATTTTGTTTGCGGAAACGTATAGAATGTTGCAGAAGGTATTCGGTGAGCATTCCTATTTCGGAAAGAAATGTTTAGAAGTGGTATAAACAGTTCATAGACGGCAGAGAACGAGTTGAAGACAAAGAGCCCTCTGATCGATCATCAACCTCAACCGACGAAGCTCACGTCAAAAAAATTAAAGATTTGGTGCTTGCAAACCGTCGATTTATAATTACAGACCTTGTTGATGATATCGAAATTTCAAACGAATCGGTGAATTCCATTTGGTCCACAAACGCGTCAAATCTCGATCGGTAACGAAAACACTGAATGCGTTGATTCTTCGTGACTTTTTTGCCAAAAATGAAACCGATATACTTCCACAACTATCGTATTCACACCGTTCGACTTCTGGCTATTCCCTAAACTCAAAAGACCACTGCGTGGACACCGTTTTGAGTCGACTGAAGAGTGAGCGTTTTGAGTGGCTTTGAAGGCCATCCCTGCCGATGCCCTTTTAAGATGCATTGAGGATTGGAAAAAAAAGTTGGCATTAGTGCATTGTGTCCGAAGGCGATGAAATAAATTTGGAAGAATAAATAAAGAGTTTTTGAAAAAAAAAAATTGGTCTTACTTTTGAGCACAATAGTACATACAGTAAGTAGACGAAAAAGCTTTAATATGGATTATGACAATACCTTTAAAATGAATCACTTATTATCACAAGAGACAAAGAATGCATAAATCGAGATCCTTCGCTAAGAGAGATCTTTGAATTGAAACTCTCGTTTTCCAGTTTGCAATTCGCAAGCATTTATCAGTTTTCAGTATTTGAAAATAGGTTTCTACCATAATATATCATGTTTGTAAACTAGAAATTATCGAATAAGACGTTTTATAGCAAACTATAAACCAGGTTATTAGTCTTTTTTAAAACAAATGTCAAGTATCTACATCTTTGAACAGATTGAAAAAAGAGTTTTTCGGGGTCTGGCATATCAGTTTTGCCATAGGAAAATTGAGATTGTAGCCTCTTGATTCGAGATTCCGTAAAAAAGTGACTATGTCGACTACTACGCTGGAAAGTCTCTTAAAGTTCCTAAAAAGGTGAAGATAAATCAATAAAAACAATCCTCTAACCAAAGATAGATGAAGATGCATCAAGAAAGGCAATTTTCTAACCAGAGAAAGCTTGGTTTGTCTGTCTATGGACATCTTGTGCACACGAGCTAAACAGACAGGGAACTATAGTTTAAAGTGGATTCCGAACCACTAGCAAACATCCATGCCAACGCCAGGATTCGTACCTGAAGCCTGTGGTACCAATAGGTAGAAGCCACTCAGGCGCTTACTAAGGAAAGGTGAAGATGCATCAAGAAAAGCAATCCTCTAACCAAAGAATGGTAAAGAAGCATCAAGAAAGGCAATCCTCTATGCTAAGAAACGTTAAACTGTAGGTTCCGGTTTAATTGGCCCAAAGTGTGCACAAAATGGCCTTAGAGCGACAAACCAAACCAATCTATGCTAAGAAAGGTGGGGTTGCATCAAGAAAGGCAATCCTTTATGCTAAGAAAGGTGGGAATGCGTCAAGAAAGGCAATTCTCTAAGCTAAGAAATAGGGAGATGAACACTGCCAATCTTCTTGGCAAGATCTGTGACCACACAACATTTTAGAAATAAAACAAAAGAACTTTCTTTTCCTTAGATTTGTGAGTGTGAACTTAAATGGACAATAACGTAAGACC
This sequence comes from Caerostris extrusa, assembly GCA_021605095.1. NCBI lineage: Eukaryota > Metazoa > Arthropoda > Arachnida > Araneae > Araneidae > Caerostris > Caerostris extrusa. Next base: position 188,907 of record BPLR01002326.1, read on the forward strand.
AAATAGAGTTCAAATTGTTTCAAAAATATAAAGTGCTCGTCGTATAATATGGTCGGGGATATTGTTTAAGATGCTTCAAACAGAATCATGGTACGGCGTCCACCTCCTGTTCTATGACACTCCAAGCTTTGAAAACTCGCTTTTAAAAGAATGGATTTTTTTGCGACCTACTTTGGTTAATTTATAATACATGGAATCGTTGTAAATCTTACATACTCTTTATTATATTGCGAATTTTAGAGATGTGATAGATTATTTGAGCGCTTTTGATCTAATTTACACATGAAGAATTTTTTTTTTTCAACTTTAGATTACTTTTTTATTTTGCTATTTGCTATTTTATGGGATTGAACATCTATGTACACAATTCCTTTAAAAAATAGATATTTTTGAGATAATAGTTATTTTGTACAATATACTTATACACTCGCCATCCTGTGATTTGTAAAGTCTTGATTATTTATGAAAATGGTGAAAATATCCCGTAACGGAGTGGTTGCGGGAGCTGACGCAAAATCAATCAATAAAGAAAGCGCCTCAAAATTGAAATACTTTTTAATACTCACTTCATGAGAAACGGATCAGTCATTTCCCCATTTGATTTAGAACTTTTTGTTAAAAGCCCTTTAATATATGGCTCTATTTCCAATATAGAAAACTCGTTGGATTTTCGAAAGCTGAAGGCTTGAAAGCATTCAAAAGTTAGAGAAAATATTGCAATTATAAGAATATTTTGCAAATTTGTTTTTAAAAAATATTGACAAAAAATAATGATCAGAAAAATGCAAAAGATAGATATATGCAAAAGCATTCCAGTAAGAATATCTCTGATTTTTGCAATTAATTCAAGAGTATTGCTTACAGAAGTGTCGAGAAAGCAAAATTAAGTAAAAAAATAGATTATATGATAACACTAGAAGACCCGGCCACGCGTTGCTGTGACTTTCTTGTATTTCGTTCAATTATTAGATACTATAATTGGTAATGTTAAGGAAGTGATTGGTAAAGAATGATGAAAAGATCAAATTAAGCTTCAACGAATAGAAAATGTTTAATTTTTATTAATTTAATGAATGAGGTAGATAATGTTGATTTTTAAGACTGTTTTATAATTATTTTACGTAATTTAATTTTTAATAATCATTACTTTCATTTAACTAAGAACTAAACGATGAACAATATTTCTTGTTAGTCTGTCTTTCGTCAAAATAAATAAATTCGATGGTTTTCGAACACGTGAGCATGCAACATACAGCTGCCCATGGGAGAAACACGGATTCTAATGTTAGATTTTTTGGTGGTCTTTTACTGAAAATGATAATTGAAAAAAATACAATACAATTAAAATAAAATCGGGATATAATAAGAAAAGACTAAAAAAAATGCACAATAAAATACAAATGCAAACGATCGTTTAAAGTACACGAACACCTTCGAAGTAATTTTTTTGAAATTTTTTATCTTTGTACACATTTTTGGATTGAATGTATCTCAAAACTAATGATTTCACATAAAAAAAAATTTCATTATTATTTTTTTTAATTTTTATAAGCTAAAATAAGGGTAAAAATGGCCAAAATTGATACTGTTACAAAACCTGAAATCAAATCAATATTTTTAAATTTCTAAGTTTGTATTTGTTTGTACTAACATTTTACAGTGAATAGACCTCTGGTAAATTTATATCTTTATTATTTATTATTTTGTGCTAGTTTAAATGCTGTCGACACAAAATTCTTCCAAAATTTGCATATAATTCCAAGTTTAACAATTAAAATAAAAAATATTTATGTAGCTATAATCATTTCGGAGGTCTATTCCCTGTAAATATTTATGAAAAACATAAATACAAAGTTTTATATCATTTGGATCAAAATTACTTGTGTTATGGTGTTTCACATGAAAACAAAACGCATAAAATTCATTCTGAGAAAAAGCTAAAAACAACTTTTAATTAGATATATTACTTTTTAAAAATGTTGTAAATATATTAAAATGCCATTGAATTATCAAGTTCATAGTCTTATTTATTAAAAATATAGTTTTATTTTTCCTTAAAGCTGTAAATATTTTCTTAGCTTTGTTTTGAAAAAGTTAAAATTTGCTCGACAAAATTTTTTTACAACTTCCTGCTATTTGCAAAGGCTTTTTAATATGAAATGACCTGAATTTAAAAATATTTAGCCTTTTTGCAAGTGTTTTGATTAAATATATTCAAAACCTTTGAATTTCACATAACAATATCAACTTTAACTATTTTTTATACAATTTATTCTTTAAAATATGGATAAACATTGCAAAAATGTGATATTGTTGCAAAAACTTTATAATTCAAAAATAAATAAAACATGAATAGTTTTCCTTTGCAAGTATTTTTATGCTGGGAATATCCTTATGTAGGTAATATACTGTTTTCAAATTTATATCTCAATTATTTATACATTTTTGTATGCTTAAAGTTTGTCGACACAAACTTTTTTTACAAATTTACAAAAAATCTTAGTTTAAAAACTAAAATAAAAATAATTTATGAATTTAGGTTAATTTCCATGTTCTATTCCTTTCATACATTTAAAGAAAACTTTTACATGAAGTTTCAAAGCATTTAGAACAGAAATATTTTTATTATGATGTTTTGAATGAATACAAAATGCATAAAAATTCAAATAAGAAATAATTAAAACCAACTTTTAAATCTAAATAAAAACAAATGTACAAACATAAAAATGTTATTGAGCTTTTAATTCTCCTTTATTTATATAAACATTTATTTGTTTTGTTTTCTTTAAATAACTTCCAACTTAAAAGTACCATTTATCAATTTTTCTTCGACAATATTCAAATCACTCAAATTCTTTGTTTTTCAAATAACAAAAGTTTTAAAAATAAAATGTCCTTGATTTTTCAACTTGCAACTATTATAATACATTTTATAAAGTTTTAATGTTATCATTATATCAAATAATTGCAGAGTTTACTTCCTTTTCACACTTTTCAAAAAATCCTTAAAATTCATCATCTTTCTTTACAATTATATTGTCTATATTATATTATCTTGTTAGATCACATTTCATTTATAATTCTTAATCAAATACAACACATGTTGACAAACTTTAAGCATAGAAAAGTTCAATGTTTTGATTCACAACTTTTCATTCAATATATTTTATTCCAATTCAAATTCAAACTTAGAAAATAAAAAAATATTGATAATCAAATCAGGTAATACTTACATACATTTGATTTATTTCTCATAGAAATAATATAAATTTCATACAACATAATTTTCCCAAAATTTAAAGTAGTACATAAAACAATATTCAGAACATGAGAATTTTACGGTTATGTAGTACAGGCATCGAGACACGGCGCCATCTAACTTACCTTTTATTGTGGTATATCTTTCGTCTGTGGTGGAAACAAACTTTTTACTTCAACGATGAAATTAGTGCAATTGAGAATTCTGCAATTAATTATCGAAATAGCAATAAAATAGTCATTATATTGTTCGAAAAATGAAGCTACGAAATCCTCTAATTGCAGTATTGCAACCCTAAAAGAAATTGGCGGAAAATTGGCTAAAATTCAGGGTTGCAAGATTGGCGACTTCCTCAATGGTAGATTTTAACCGATTTTGCAATTAAATACGAAAAAATCTGAATAAAAGCTATCCTATGTCTCAAGTTGGAACAAAACACACATTTAAAAAAAAAGTTAAAATCGGATGGTTAGTTTCGAGTTCATCGCGAACAAACATCGTGATTCGGGAATTATATATAGTAGATGAATATATCTACATCGTGTTTTTCGCTGACAGTAGATGTAACCTTGTAGAGCTATAAGCTTCAAACAAATTTTGTTCTTGAGCACATTCTTCAAAAGTCTAGTGAGGGTGTCAAGGAATATAATGTTCTAATGTTTTTAATCAATCACCTGATGTTTCTAGAAGGTACATAATAATGCAATACTCGAAAAGAGGCATCTTACAGTGTTAAAGTTTCATTTTGAAGTTAATGGAACTAGACTGAAAGAGAATCCAACCATGTATCACGCAGCATCAACCTGATTCCCAGCATTATTTCTGACTGTTGTTCCCCATAGAGAACGTTTAGGACATTATAGAATTTGTCTAATCTATCTAATTTATGTTATTCTCCGTGCTCTGGAATCTTGAAAATCTATACCTCCTCTTTATATAATCTCTGCAAAAAGATTTCACATAAAATTCTAATCTCAGGTTTCTAATTCATTAACAAATGGATGTATGATTTTTTATAAATCGACATTTTCCGAAAGTTTCATAGTACTCATTACATTTAATGACTATTTTTGTCAAATATTAAATAATTATAATTATAAAGTGTGTGGTTGTTCGTCCATGCACAGCCTCACTATACCTACAAATTTCACCAAAAGTAACTGGGATACTTCTACTACAAAGCATAGATTAACTGAAAAATCCAAAATTAGATACATGTTCATTAAAAATTACCAATTAGTTTTTATGCCAATTCGGCGACTTTTTTATAGCTTACGATATTTTTATGCTGTTGTACTGTTCCTAGACAAGATGACTTAAAATAAATAAATAAGACACAGTAAATTATTTTAACTTATAAATAAATAATTCTAATTACCTTTATTTTTCATTTTAATTCTCATTCTTCATACAAAATATAAACTTTAAATAATAATTTTTCTTTTAAAGTTTAAAAAATTCAATCAACCGAAAATCACTCTTGAAAAATTACTATCGCAATTACCGAATTTTCATAATGAATTCAAACATCTGATTTAATTCTACATTATTCAAAATGCTAATCTCCACGAGTCCTCAGCAGATCTGGACCCTGAAATTGAAAATTTAGAGGCAGCATGAAGAGGCGTGACGTTGACCTTTCATTTAACCCTAATTAACCAATCATGACGTTCGTATTCATGAATTCCGAACTCCCGAATTTAGAAAGGGGGCTGCTTGAAGCCCTAATTTGTGCTGCGGTGATGCATTGATTCCAAATATAATTAGGTAGCACTCCTCTGGCATTGAGTGTTTGCGCTGCTGGCTAATTCCATTTGGACTCCATGAATCAACTTGCGAGGGTAAGGGCGAGAGGATTATCTATTGCAGTTAAGGACTGTTTCTAAGTCCCTTTCTAAGCACTTGCAGTACACATCTCTAAAACTCATTATTAGGGCGTTATTGAACTTCGGCGTGCAGAAGAGCAAATTGAATTGTTCTAATCAAATTGTGTAATCTGTAGTAGGGTTGTAAGGGAACGTTTTTATGCACTTTCATTTAGGACTGTAAAAGAAATGTTGGAAATTAGCAATGAATACATGAAATCACATTTATTAACATAAGGAACTCCTTTGAAAAATTTCATTGAGTACCATCAAAGAATTTTCTTCTTTGTTCAATCCAATATGGACGCTAATAAATTTCTTGAACGTCTTATTAAAGCATTGTTGCAGTTAAGGATAACATCATCATCATCATCATTGGCGCAACAGCCCCATGGTGGGCCAAGGCCGTCTGCCTACTGGGAGATTACGAGACTAGAGATGTTTTTCTTTTTACCGGGTAAGGTTGTCAGACCTACGCTCAACAGCCATATTAGACCGGAACCTACGGCTTAAAGCGGATTCTGAACCACTACAAACATCCATGGCACTGAGCGCCAGAGCGCTAGTCTCTCGGCCATCAGGGCCCAGTTAAGAATAACAGAAGAACAAATTGAATGGTTCTAATCCAATTGTATAAGCTGTTGTGGGCTGTAAGAGAAGTTTTTATGCCTTTAATTTAGGATAATAAAAGAAAAAGTTGGAAAATTAGTATTTAACACAGGAAATAAGTAGTGTTCATTAACATAAGGAATCTTATAACTCCATTTGAAAAATTTCTTTGAGTATCATCAAGGAAATTTCTTTTGGGCCAAACCAATGTAGATGCTAATAAATTTCTTAAACATCTTATTAAAAGCATTGTTGAACTTTAAATATTTCATAAGAACATTTATTTGTTGGATAGGAAAAGAAATTGATTTGACTAATTTGTGTGCGTGTTACACTCATGGCCCACATATCCACAGTTAAAACGCATCACCTACATCTAGAGCGTAGGAAAAAACAGATTCAAATTTGCTGGATGTGTGTGTTGCCGTTACAAAAATGCAATAACATATGTGAGCGTCTGATATCGACAGTGAGGCTTTCTAGTGGAAGTTTTCTTAGTTTCCTTCCATGCAACAATAATCGGGGATTAAAGACTTTATCATATGAACTTTTTTTCATTATCTTCACCGTGAAGTAGATCAACGTTGCCACACAAATAATGGATTTATCTCTACGCGTATATTTAACAATTTTACTCCGTAGCTTAATTGAATAAGCATCCTACAGTTCATCTTACAGAGGTCAATGAGGACATGACTTTTCTTCAATTCAAAAGGTCGCTGGAGGTCATGCACATTGTAAACATATTGTATGAGTTGCAAAAGCCAGTTTGCTGCACGTTGAAGAAAACGAAATAAGCCTGTGGGATATGCCTTTTTATGTACTTCTGGAAGATATCTACTTTTCATTGCCTATCGGAGAATTCATCACGATCAGTTTCGTAATGTAATATAAGTGGAACACGTGTAATGGTATCTAATGTACAAACAAATGTTAAACTAGTCTTTTAATCCCTTGGGTACAAATTTATTTAAAAAAAAATACTTTGCGTTTGGAACTGATTTAATTTGCTGATGTGTTGAATAGCAAAGGCAATAGAT